>JAKSZP010007015.1:0-76623 GCA_022478985.1 Massospora cicadina | reverse complement strand
CCCAATCAAGCATGCAGGATTTTAATTATCAACTGAGCGATTCTTGTAATTTAACAATTTGGCAGATTTTAATGCTGAGTTTTGCATTCAAAATTGACCCATTTATGGGAGTAAAATTGCCAATAATCAGGCTGAAATGATTGTTATTTTTTGTCAAATCATGGGACTAATTGACTTGGGAATATTTTCATAATATTGCCATGAACAGCAAAAAATTAGCATATTATGAATGAACTCATCTAATAGATGAGTTTGGCCAGTAGATTCCTGAGAGGTATATAATACCAACGCCTGACCAATTAATAAAACCAATCTTCTATCATCATAATTTCTTGATCATCATATTATATACTTTTAATCATTGCTGTCTATCTGTCATATATCTGTTATTCTTATCAGCTGCCTTTACATCTTTATTATGTAAATGTGTGTGTTTATACTACCTAAAGAGAAGAACTCAGTGATACCTTATGGAGAAGTAGTCCTAATTATAAATGAATAAATTCCTATTAAAAGAAGACAGAAGGTCTCATAATTGTTTTTTGACAATAGACTTAAGAATGGTGAGTGTACTAGAGTTACTTGGCTATTATTGAGAATTATTGGAGAATCTACTTTTCAACTACAAGCAGGAGTTTTATTAGAAAGGAAAGTTTATATCCTCAATTCTCTTGTTAAGTCAATTTAGCTTGCATCATCAGCTAAAAACTTAACACCAATTGTATTACCTTGGATGATGCCATTACCACTGTCATCTCTGCATAGGGATCTTATCCCATGATTCAAATGTATATGATTGTCCAAATAGTATGGCTTTACATACACTTGATAAAACAAGTAAGAGCTTAACAAGATCTATGTGATGAATTACATCCTAAGGCTACCACCTTGGCCCCCTTCAACCATCCTCAGGTCCATGTGGTCAAAACCCATAAAAATCCTCACCCCCAATGCACCTACTGCAATAGCTTCCAGCACAGCGCTAAGGCATGTTGGTTTGACTTGCTAAAGAGGCAGGAAAAGGGTTGTTGCATGAAGGATGAGTTGCTCATGATGTCATCCCTACCACATCTCAAGAATCATCATTGACCTCTAACGAACCGGAGCTATTGTACCTGAAGAAGTTTTGATACCCATTGATAATAAAGAAATTGATACTGCTTACTCTTCTACCAACGTGTTTATAGTGTTCTAATGCTACCTCCACAATTTGGATTTCTTGTTACTGCGCCACTGTTCAAGTTTATAGTAATTTAGTCCTCGCCATAGTTGATAGTGGTTCCCCCTAAATTTTATATCATCCAAGTTGATGAAGCATATCAAGATTGCTCCAGACTTGCTGCATAATATTGAATACAGAATGGCTGGACCACAGTGCACATGATCTATAATTTCATATTATTCCCTATCTATCCAATTTGGGAAGCTCTATGTAAATATTCCTGCCATTGCGCTGGATAACCCAAACTATGAACTTCTTCTTGGAACTCTGTTTCTTGAAGATTGCTCTTTTGGTGGTACATTATAGTGACGTATTCTACCCTACAGGGACATAAGGTTCCCTTAGTCTTCAAACTTCCCACAACTTCAAGGCGGAGGTCAAGGCCTGGGCTTGCCTACTAGAGAGTGAGAGCTAAATTGACCAACTTGAGTATCGTTTATGGGGCTCACAGGTCCGGCTGTATCCCAGATGTTGATGGAAATAAAGGCATGCTGATCTTATTACCTAGGGCACCCACTATACCTCTGAAGTCACAAGTTATTGCTGGTACCAATATCCATGTTAACATCCTCTCCAGACACCTGCTGTAAATTAAGGCCTAGATAACTCATTCGCTATGGAGGTTTTAACCTGTCTGGGATTTCTATATCCGGCTGATGGGGGATCTATATTAGTGTCATTGGCTAACCTTACTGACAAACCTAGGGTAGTTGGCCCAAACAGTCCCGCCGCTTATGTCCGCTCTACCAGTAGAGGCTGTTGACAATGTCTGCAGTTTTGGGAGCCTAAGAAATTTTGGTTTGGAGACACCCATGTCAGTGACTCTAGTTGACATCAGTACTGTAAAAGATCTCGCTGGGGAACAACAGCGGTAGTTTAAGAATTACTATAGGAGTATTAAACCTATTTCTTGGTTTTGAACTGCGACTTTGGAAAATTGAGTGGGGTCTTACATTATGTGGAGACTGGGGATGCTCCCCCATTTTGGTCCTAACCTTACTGAAAAAGTAAGGTTGAAGAAGCCCAGGTGGCGTTGGAACTCAAACAACTACTAGAAGCTGGACTATTAGTGCCTTCGCGCATTCCTTGGGCCTCTCCTCTCCTACTGGTCCAGAAGAAGGATGGCAACCATCAAGTGTTAATGGACTATTGATGGCTCAACTCCATTACCATGAAGGACAGTCATCCTCTGCCCAAATTGATAACTCTCTCTGCCTGCTTGCCAGGTCGTGGTACTTTTCAGCAATAAACCTTTCCATCGAATTTTGCAAGTGGAGCTCGCCCCCAAAGATTGAGCCAAGGGCGCACTTAAAACCAACAAAGGGCTATTCAAACCCATAAGGATGCCCAAGGCCTCTGTAACTTACTGGAAACTTTCTAACGTGCCATGGACGGGATCCTTGAAGAATTATAGTTTTTTTCTGTCCTCATATACTTAAAAAATTTCTGTCTTATAAAATACTTAAATGGACACATGGAGCACCTTCAGGAAGTTTTCAATCGTCTTAGGAAGGCTTCTGTAAAGCTCAAACCTCCAAAGTGCTCCTTTTTCTAATCAGAAATGGAGTCCCTTAGACATAAGGTGTCCAAAGATGGCATCCAGCCCATATTGGACAAAGTTGACGCCATAAAAAAGATGTTGCGCCCCTAAAGCCTTAGGTATGTTCAGGTATTACTTGGTATGATATGTTATTAACGTCAGTTTATCCCTCGCTTTGCTGACCTGGCTGAGCATCTATTTTAACTCCTGCAGAATAACGTGATTTTTGAGTGGCGGCTGGAATAAGAACAGGCTTCTAATGCGTTGAGGACCGCTTTTGTACTAAACTTAATTTATTCCATCCATGTTTCTGATCAATATTCTTTCTTATTCAAGGACACAAGCAAGGTTGCTGTTGGGGCACTTTAGCCCAGCACAACGAAAATCAGATAGATCATCCAGTGGCCTATTTCAGCGAGACCCTGAGCAAGGCTGAAAGGAACTATAGCGTTACCAAGTGAGAATACATGCCTGCCTTGTTAGCAATCAAACATTTTTGCCCTATCTCTAAAGCACCAACTTTACCATCATTACTTGTCATTCCTCAAATCAGTGGCTACAGAAGATGAAGGACACAGATGACATTCAGCCAGAGGACCATAAGACTACAAAGCTATTATTTCATTGTTGTCTATCACATGAGAGCAATTTGCCAGAATGCAGATGGCCTCTCTAGGATGCTGGTAATGGCAGCCTTAACCCTGAGGAAGACCGATTGTACGATCTAAATGGCTGACCTGAATGATGGGAGTTGGAAACTCCTGAGATCCAAGTTGAGCTCTAAAAGATGATATGAGATACTCAGATCAAAGGCGGGCCTATATAAGAGGGTCAATAAGAAATGTCTCCCTTACATTTGCCCTTCTATTCAAACTGACATTAACCTAGAGAGTCATAAGACTATGGGGCATGGGGCAGTTAAGTTGACTCAAATGTGGTTAAAGATACGATACTACTGGGCCAAATGGTAGAAACCATCCAAGAGGTCCTGGAAGCTTGTGACTTTCCAATACCTAGAAAAGACTAGTACCTGATACCAACGCTCAGCCGTTGCCTTAATGGGACCCTTCAATGTCGTTAGCATTGATGTAGTAGTCCCTCTTTCCACTGGTCTTCACGTCCATATATATCCTCCTAGCTGTGGACCATCTGGCAATGTGGTCAAAATGATTTTGGTCCCCACTGACACTACAAAAGCCACAGCTCTCTTTATTATTCAAATCAATTTCACCAAGCATAGATTTCCACAATTTTCAAATCCAAACAATAAGTAAATTTCACCTCGCAGGTAGTCCAAAAACTTGCTTAACTTTTTGGCACTAACTAAAGTTTTGCAACCCCTTACAACCCATCAACCAACTGGGAGGTGGAACGCGCTAATGGAACCCTTGTCTCTATTTTGCAGAAGGTGGCCGCCTCAAAACCTGCTCAAAGGAATCATTATCTGCCAGGTGCTTTGCTTGCCTATAGAATAAGATACCACCAGTTATTAAGATGCCCCCCTTTGAAGCTCTATATGGACATGTCCTCGTCTCTCAAGTAACATTCAGCCATTGCTCAAGACCTCCTCTCTTGAGAACTCTGACTTAACCACATGGCCTTATAAATGAAATTTTACATCTTCAAGCACTAGCTACGCAAATCATTGTCACCGCCACAGGAATGGAGACATCCTGACTAAATCTTGGCTGTTATACTTTACTAATTTTTTCAATTGGTGCCCTCGTTCTCTTTTATTATCATTGACTCAGAGATTGACATACAAGTTGACATTTTTTAGTCCAGACCTTATAAGGTCATTCTTAAGGTGGATTTGGGTTACTCCATTGCTGGCTTCAATCAGGGGCAGTGGTGAATCAAGTGCATGGCTGATTTTTGCCCTATACCCCCCTCTGACAGGATCTTGAGGGGGGCATTGTTGGGATTTAAGATTATGAGAAATCCAAAACCTCTGCTCCCAAATTGAGCCTTGACAGATTGACTTTCAAACCAGTGCAACCGGAACCTTACCCTGAAAGCGCAAAAGCTAGATTTGATCAAGAAGACATGTGCACAAGAATCAATGGAAACACCTTCAGGAATCTTGTCCCCACCTCCTGAATCATGAGAGGCGCAGCCCCCACCACTACGTTCAGGAGGACGATGCAGTACAATGAGTGTGGTGGCCATGGTGTCAATCCAGAAGTCAGTGAAAGATACTGATCTTACAGGGCCATGAAGGTCCTTGAGGCGCCATATACCTACACGCCCTGTAAATATTGACACTTTCTAACTCAATAAAGTAGTATATATTCGCCACATCTTTTTTTTGAAATCTCCGCTAATTTTCATCTTAAAACCCAATTCAGACTTCAGTAACAGTCAAGAGAACTGTTAGCCAATTCTGAAAGCCATTCTTTGAACTGATAGAAAGTTCGCTTAGTAGTCATATTCTCTTTAACAATAGTTTGACCCTTCTTAATCTTGACAAGGTGCTTGAATTGTGCCTTTTCAATACTTTGACTTCTCTTTTTTATTTAACTGAGGTAAGCCAACCAGGGGACGGACATTACTGAATATATGTAAAACTAAGGAAATAACTGACAAATATAATATTGGGCACCCCAGGGTACTCAAGTTACCCCTGTTGCCAGTGGGACTGCCAGGTATGGGGGGGTTGGTGCGCTACTCCAAGGGGGTTTCCCCTGCTATGGAGCAGGTGTGAAGGAAAGGGTCTGTGTGGAGGAACCAGAGTGGGAACCATGATTCTATGAGCGCTTTTTGCCTTGTTCTCATATATCAATAGAGCCAGGCTTGGAAGTGCTCCAGTAAGTGGACATGGAATCTATTAATAACCCCATGAATGGTTGGGACCGTGCCTTGAATGCATCTAATGCAATTGTGTGGATTGTCCACATTGCAATGGGAATTATTAGGTAATGGAGGGTAGGTGGGATTGTTGACTCGATCTGGAGCGCAAGGATGCTCTTTGATATTGAGAATTCCTGTTCATTTTGGATCTCAAGCAGGCGTGCGACTTCCTGCCATATAGCTTTGGTTGAGGGGCACGTTTCTAACCGGTGATGTAGGGATCCCTCCCCTCCACATACTGCACAGGTTTTGTGGAGGGCGTTGGAACGGTCCGCCATCCTATAGGTCCTTCTCAGACAGCGCCAGGCGTTTGCTCTTATTCTTGGCTGTAGGAGTGGGTGGTGAGTCATTTTCCACATTGCCTTCTGAGTGGTTAAATCATAGGGAATGTCCAACATATCTAGGTATTCTATCCTAGCTATGTTTGGGGTTGTTGCGAGCATATCTTTCTGGGGGTGGTTTCCTGGGTTTCCTAATTTAAATTGGGGGCTGAGTCATCCCCTTCACTGTATAGTACCCATGTTCTCTATGGTCCATCCCATATGGCGGATAGTTCGGAGGATATGTTTGAAATGAGGGGAGGTTCCATGCGGACCCATTGCAGTAGGGTGCTTGGCAAGGTATGAAAGTAGTCTGGGTGGACTATGTGGGTTAATTAATTTGAGCGCCTGTGCAAAGTTAGTCCTTGCTGCTCTGGACCAATGCTGTTGTGGGAGGTCTGGAGCAAGGACTTCCTTTATCCAGGTACCTAGGATGTGATTGGCGTGGCTCTCGAAATCTATTAGTCCCATGCCTCTGCTTGAGCGTGGGCTAAATAGTGTTTCCATCCGTATAGGAGGGTGAGAGCCAGGCCACAGCCAGCCCTGGATAAGCGCGCGAATTGAGGTTATAAAGGTAGGTGAGAAGGCGATCGCGTGGGCCTGGTACCACAGTATTGGGAGGATGAGCGAGTTAGCAATTGTAACTCGTCCTGTTAATCCTGGGGTTCTTCCCTTGAGGGGGGCGACACGTTTGGATACCCGTTGTAACAGGTTACTTTCCATTGTCTCATTAGCATATCCCCCTGATTCTAGCCAGATTCCAAGGTGTCGGACAGGAGTGGTGGTGGGAGGTGTAGCAAAGGGTAAAAGATTGGGTTTTTTCTTCGTGTGTTGGTATGAGGTTCTGATGTTGTGGCCCAATTGTTTGTGTATTTGCCTAAGAGGATGATTTCTGTCTTCCTTTTGTTGAGCGATGCATTGCTCACCTTGGAGTATTCCTCTAGAGTACGTTCCAGCTGTCAGGAATCTTCATTGTTTGCTATACCTGCTATGCAGTCATCCTCAAAGGCTAGTATCTTGACTGTTAATTGTCCTTGTGCGGTTACCCCCATGAGATGTTAGTCTGTTACTCGGAGGAGTGGGTCAAAGCTAAAATTGTATAGCAGTGGGCTGAGGGGATCCCCTTGTTTGAGCCCTCTGTGTGGTTTAATCTTCTTTGTTAGGAATCCAGGGCCACATACAGCCATGGTTGCAGATTCTGTTAGGAGCATCGCACATTTTATGAATCTTGGTGGGAGTTTGAAGGCATGTAGACATTATTTTAGGTATGGCCAGCTAACACGGTCATACGCCTTTTCCTGATCCAAGAAGACCAGGGCACCAGTTGCTTTGGATTGGAAATTGTTTGCAACAGGGTGAATTTTGTTCCAGATTGAACGCCCTGGTATGAACCCAAACTGGTTGGGTGATAGGACGTCAGATGAAATTGCGCCTAATCTAGCTGCTAAAATTTTTGTTAGAATTTTTGTGTCAGTGTTGGAGAATGCAATTGGGCGCCAGTTGGCCAGGTCCAACTTGTCACCCTTTTCATACAAGGTTATAACATAGGATTCATGGCCTCCTGGTAATAGGCGTGTTTCCAATAAGCTCTGGTTCATAGGTACCAATAGGAGGGGGTAATTTGTTGAAAATATTTTTTGTAAAATTCGTAGGGTATCCCATCAGACCCTGGGTATTTCCTAGATGGTGCACCGCGAATTGTCTCCCAAAGCTCCTCCCGTGTAATTAGGGATAGTATGTTGTAATTCAGTGATGTACTTTGTATCTCGGCATTTTGTAAGAATTCTTTAATTTTTTGTGAATCTGTTGGCATTTCGCGATATAATTCAGTGTAATAGCGGTGTACTTCCACCTTGACCTCCTCAGGGTCAGTTGCCATGTTGCCGTTGGTCTTGAAGACCTGTGTGCATGTGGGCTGGTTTCTGCAGGAGTGGAATTGGCGGAAAAAGTATGTTGAACAGGTTTTGCCTTCCTTTATGAATTTACCTTTGTTTGATACTTTGATTCAGCGTTGGTGTTCAAAGATGAAATTGCTAAGTTGAGCAGATATTTCTGCCCATTTGCATCCCCAATTGGGGCTATAGCCAGATCTCGGAGTATTTATCCCCAGGTGGTCTAGTTCCACCAAGGTATGCTTGATTGTGGCCATGTCCGCGGTGTACTCACACGATGCAATATGTTGGTTTTGTTGATTAAATCCTTTTTGAAATTTTACCATGTTCTGATGGGATCTGAAGTGAATGGGGCTGTGAATTCTGGGTTTGTAGCTTTGTTTTTAACCCAGCCAGATATCTCAGGCAATTTTATATTTTCCAGGTGAGCTTTCTCCAAGGCGACACCTGTGTGTGGGATTGGGTTGGCGCTAACTGCACTGTAACCAATCGATGGTCAGAAAAATTGATCTTTTTTGTTGTAAATTTGAAGATTCTTGAGCGGTGGGATTGTGGGACAAGGATGTGGTCAATGCGACTCATTGATATGAGCGCTTCTCGCATATGTTGGGCCACGCCATGTGGGGAAGGAGTGGTGGACTGGGGGGAAGAGCATCCTGTAAGCCAAGAGATGCCTTCATTGTGCGGAATTCAATGTGTCCAGGTGGGTATCCCCTGGGATTAGGCCATCAATCCAAATCAGGGTTATCCCAGCAGTTGAAATCGCCTAACATAATGGTATCTGGTGGGAGGGTGAGAGTAGGAATGTTTTCAAAAGATTGTTTTCTCTCAGTTGCAGTTCATGGTGCATATATACATGATATCAAAATTATTTTCTCTTGGTATGTGATTGTTGCTACCAGGACTCAACCGTGCAAGTGTGATGATGAATCTTATAATTTCAAATTTTTTGTTGTTTTGGATAATCACCCCGCAGTGAGACGTCCATACTGATTGTGATGGTATGACCCTGGTTGACCAGGATTCTTCTTCCCCTTGTAGGCAGTGGGTTTCTTGGATGGCCAAGATGTCTACAAGAGGTTTTCGCAGGAATTTCAGATTTTGGCTTGGGACATATGAGCCCTGGCTCCCGCGATGTTTAGCATCCCTATTGACACTGAGGTGCCCATGGCGCCTCAGAAGCGGTTGGGAGGGCCCTATGGCCCTATCCCACTGCAGCTCATTTTGGCCATGCTCCACATATGTACTCCAACTCTTTCACTGCCATTGTTGGTTCCCTTGATCTGACCCAATGATTCAAGGGAATTGCAGTTTTTTGCATTTGTGTCAACTTTTCCTGCACAGGTCTCATGTTGATTTGATGCAGATTGTTGATTGGATTTTATTTTTTTGAGGTTCACCTTTGGTGAACTGTGCACCACATTTTCACACAAATTGCAGTTGCATTGTTCCTCAGTATGTTCATGACTGATGTCGCTTTGTGACTGAGTCAGGTTACTGTGAAAATTTTTGACCTGGGCATATTGTTCTGATTGGTTGGTTCGGTGAATATCCAAAATATCCTCCCAAATTTGTCTGGGGTTAATGGTGGACTCCGCATGTGCCACCGCTTCAGCCGCTGCTCGCTTGTGGGCTATTTGTGCCACTTTATGTTGTTTGCTTGTAACTGGGTCCACGATGGAGTATAGTCCATCTTCACCCCAGCGGAATGGGTGGTGACCATCAGTCATTTTGGCGAAGTTTTCATTATCTTCGTCCATTGCTTCCTAACAAAAATCATTTTCCATCAAGCTTTCTTTCACAGGGCATGCATGTTCCTTGTGGCCCAGTGAGCCACAGTGGTTGCAAATGGGAAATGTGAATTCCAGTGTAACTCAGAATGTGGCTGACTGGCCCCATCTGCAAAGTAAAATTCTGCTGTGTGGGGAATTCTGGATAAGTCCTCTTCCACTTCTGGGAATGGGTTGATTACAGCAATAGCTTTGCCCGTGCACAGGTTGGGCATCAGGCGAAATCACTGTAATTTGAATTGCTAAATTTCTCTGTAGGCCATGAGACCTTTGCGGAGCTCCTCCTTGATTACCTTACAAGGAAGGTTGGTGGGGAGCGAGTCAAAAGAGATGAACAAAGTTTTTGCTTTGCTCCATCTGGTGTGCGCGGTGCGCACAATTTTTTTGCCCTCAGGGAGGGCAATTTCCACACAGACTTTTGCTGCAGCATTAGCTTCATCAGCTGTTTTAAAACCAATATCAATCCAGCTGCAGCCCATGTTTTTGGTGGCTACATACACCGCGTGAGGGAAAAGTGAGGGCTGTGCCTCACATGTTTTCCCCACAGGGTCGGTGACTCATCCCCAAGGAAGAGTCTGATCCCATGCTCCACCTTTGACAAGGGTTGGTTGAACTGAATGTACATATATTGCGCGTGCTTTACAGTGAATACCATAAACCCAGATGATGTCTGAGTTTGCGATTTCTTTACAGATTGGGTTCCTGGTCCCCCTCCAGGGCGTTTCTTGCCCTTAGTTGCACCATTAAGCGCACCGCTCGCCGCGATGCTCGCCCATGTTGTATTATTTTTATTGATAAAGTCGCCCATCTTTTCTGTGTGTAATTATCCAAATTTGCTGTTCAAATCAAATTGTAGTAACTAAAGTGATTGTTACGAGAAAGAAAGAACTTTGACTTCTCTTTTATTAAGGGAATTACTAAATTTAGGAATCACTCTTTGTTCCTGGTCTCTACCTCCTTTGGGGCAGTAGATCTCAAGCATTGTCTGATCAGGTATTATAATACTGATGTTGGCCAGTATGACCTTCTGTTCTCTGGGCATTATATTCAACTCTTCTCAGGCGTTCAAAGGCAAACATACTCTGATTTTACTGTTGAGTGTAGCTGTTTTGGTTTTTAATCTTTAGAGTATAGCTGATTTGGTAATTGAAATGCTCAGTTTTTACATGGCATAATTGCTTCTCCCGCTCCTTCTTGTTGAATCGAAACACAAGAGGCATCAGTTAGTAAATTGACTGAATGAACCCTGTATGAATATAATAAATCTCTAAACTTAAATAGTAACTGTGTTACTATAAGGAAATCATATTGTTCATTACAAAGTACTACAGCTGGGCATATAAGACAATGCATTCAAATCTTAAAATAACGTGGAACAAGCTCCTAGTGCTTTGGTTGACTCATGTCTGGCAGTTTTGAAATTGTCCTGACTATCAATGTCCGGTGTAAACTTCAATCTCCATGAGCTTGGATGAAATAATGTTGACTGTTATGACGGTATTTAGTACTGTTATTCTTTGCCCTTATGCATGGTTACATACACTTTTTATGCTCTTTAAATAGCCATGCCCAAAGTAAGGTTTGCATTGAATTTTGACTGAGCCTCTAACTCATCATGAGGGCAGGAATCTATATATGTCTTTTATGACTCTCAGTTTTTAATTGTAATCTTGAACGTAGTCTCTACCAAATTATCATCATTCAAGATACTTTTTTAACAATGTGAGTAGGCTTTAAAGCTTGAGCAAATTAAGACTTCTCTTTGGGTTTAAAAGTCTCATGCTTTGGTCTAAGGCTTTTGGATACAAATTACTTAACTTGGAGATTAATGATATTTTGAGTTGACCCACGAACCAGGATCCTCTTCATTGATTCTGTTAGTGTGGTGCACAAACAAATAAATGATCCTTTGACCTCCTATTTAGGTCCTTCTTTCTTACCTTCTTTTATATTAGGACAACTTCTACAGAAATGCTCTCTAGATGATAGGGTTTCATTATAACTTGTGTAAGGAGAATGTCTATAACTCTCCTGTTTCCAACGTGGTAGTGCATGGTGCACAGGCCCAACGCCAGGAAACTAGTCGTTAGTAGCAAAGTTAACAAAGACCAACAGAGAGTGCTTAAGCGATAATAACTTAAGTTGAGGATAGTTATTATTAAAGGTAAAACCCAAACGGGGACAACGCGGTGCTTATAGTGGGATGTATAGCGACACAGGTTGGAGCAAACCTGGGCAGCCCAATGGTGAATGGGCGGAGAGACTTAAAGTTGTCAAAATTAAATGGTTAGTGTTGCGTGAGACCTCCTTGAAGAGGTCTGCGCACAAATTTGTCCATGATAACATATATAAAAAGGTGTACTAAACGAGGGGTTTTATTATAAGGGAAGTTGAACAATGGAGAGATTGGTCTCAACATGAGGGATTTAAGGGAATTTGGGAAAAAATCAATTGAGGAAGTGGGTCTAAGCTGAGGCGCACCAATAGGTGCACACTTCCATCAGGAAATAAACTGTACTTGGTAATCAACCAAACTCAGGTAATTGATTGTAGGAGCGGCCAACCTGAGCTGGAAATTTGAAAGTGAACAGATTTTGAGATCCTGCTTACCTAAAAACTGAAGAAAACTGTTTTTGTCCATTGTAAAGCTAGTTAGTTTTAACGCTCCTGCTGTTATACAGGGCCAAACTTATCTTGCATCCTTAGGACCAACCTGGGCATACTTCGCCTTAACCCAGCGTTGATCTATGGTATTCTTGTTTCAGGGAGGCCTGCCAACTTCACCTTCTTGGCCTCCTGACATGCAGCTTTGTCTCTAAAGATGGCCCCAATTATGATGTCGTTTTTCAACCGTGACAACTTGATGGTATTCATATACCTCAATTAGAAAGGTCTGCAAGTTTTCTTTAGTCTTATCATTGAAGCTTAAGAGTTGTAAAAGGCTCTTTGATCAGGGCGACATTGCTAATGATAAAAGTGTCTTAACAATAATATACGCGGCTTTGATGTCATTAAAGGAATCTTAAATGGCCTTAAGAGATTTGGCTGGTTTTACATCTAATGTCTTGTGCATCAGGAGTTGCTGGAGTAATTCCAGCAAACTAAGATAGATGGTTTGTGGTGACTAGATCTAAAGCTCCAGCCGTCCAAAGCTGTTGTGCCTTGAGGTAAAATCGGCTAGCAGTCCACAATTGATTTAGAATTCCTCATTCTCATAGTGAGGAGCTCGTACTTCAAATTATGACTATCATGTACACTTCCAAACTTGGCAATAAAAATCTCCTTGACTTTGTCCAAAGTGTAGTGGGGTTAAAGTGTATCTCCAAGCACCTCCTGTTATGCTCTGCTCAAACATCCCTGAACATGATTAGCTTTCTGATAGTTTCTGACTCCTTCCATGCTTTTTTTATATAACTGAGTAAATACAATTATAGTTCATTCACCAGGAGTGAACTTGGTCTCAAAGTACGGTGAAAATTAGGATCTTCTTCAGTTTAAATTTTACATGAGGCTAATAGAACCATCTCTAGTGTGGTGGTGCTGGTAGAGCATTCTCTTTGTAGTAAGTAGTGGTTTGAGGGTTAGAAGGCGTCTCTCTTTATGTTGTCCATGTACAGATTCATGCAATCTAACTGGTTGTTGTGGTTTTCCAGCTTATTAAAATCATGTTAAGGCTTTTTAAAGTTCATTGTTCTCACTCTCTAAGAAATTTATCTTTCTTTCACTTAAGTCATATCCATCTCTCTAGTCCTTTACTGTGGTAATGATGATCCAATTCTTAGCTTAATAGTTAAAGAAGCTACAAGCTACTTTAATTTGTTAATAAATATGTACTTAATCTCTAAATTTATAAATTCTAGAAGTTCATCTCCGTGTTACACTTCCATGGTATCATCATAAAATTTATCATAATCGCTTGATAGTATCCCTTGTAGTGAGCACCAGTTACTTCAAGTGTGGCCCACTCACTCAGGGGTGCTGATGAAAATGTTTGAGCCACTATCAATAATTTTTTACTTATCATTGGATGCATCACCATGCGATTAAATTAGTCTAGTTCTTGCGTAAATAAGACTTTTTACATAATTCTAAGAGTGCCCAGCTGTGTTAAAGTCTTTAATCACACATATGCGGGCTGCTAATGGGCACACTGGAAATACTTTCATCCTCTGCTAAGAAAAAAGTAAGGCAAGTATAAACCTTTTTACATAAATCTATTTAAAGCTTTATTAGCAACAATTAAAATGACAACTATAAAGACAGATTCTGTAAAAAATTATTCTATTTGTTTAAGTATATAGACATATATAGTGCTTAGAGGATTTGGGGTTCATAGAGTAGGCATTAATTTTTAATATATTAACTCCTTCTCATAAGATAAATTGCATTTGCAACTAAGTCTCAGGGCCTGCGGAGTTTAATTCCTTGGACCTATGAGATCTTCTGTCCTTTTTTGTTTTAGTACTGTAGATCTTTGCTTGATTTTATATGCGTGGCTGCTGTTCTGATCTTGACTGTGATTTCTGTTGTTTTTATGACCTTTTTGGCTCTTGTGGCTGCATGTGTAAGGAGAGTGTCTATAACTCTCCTGTTTATAGCGTGGTGGTGCTTGGTGCACAGAGCCAACGCATGGAAACTAGCCAATAGTACTAAAGCTACTAGCGCCCAGCGGAGGGTGCTGGAACAGTAATAACTAAAACCAAGAAGTGCGATAAGGATTCATCAAAAATGACGCAGTGCACAAGGAGAGAAGAGGTAAATGGCCCAGGCTGGAGGGTACCTGGGCGAACCAACGGTGCACATGGGGAAAATCTCATTGTGTTCAAAATAAGAATGGTTAATGTGGCGTGAGACCTCCATGAAGGGGTCCATGCACAGGATTGTACGGAATAACATTGTAATAAAACGGTAAAAAATGGGGAAATCTTTATTTGGGAAGTCAACCAACAAGGAATGTTGGTCAGGGAAATCATATTCAACTCAGTTGGGGGAATATGGGGTTTGCTGCAGTGGGTTAAGCACTGATCCACCAATTGGGCAACGCTACAATCTGATTTAGTAGAATAAGCCAAAACTGACTTCACTCAAGTGATCAATTGAAGTTGGATTAGACTTGAACGCGTTGTTTTGTAAATTTTGTGGGTTTTGAAACCCCGTTCCTCAATGAACCAAAAGGAACCATCCACGTTAATTTGGTATACCGTCCATTTTAATTCCTGGATCAACGTAAGGGGCTGGCCGTTTGGCATCCCACTAGTTTCAACCTGTGCATATTTTTCCCGTACCCAGAGTTGGTCTAGGGTATGCTTCAGGTCTGGGAGGCCCTGTAATTTCACCTTCTAGGCCTCCTGGTGCCCAGACTTATCCTTGGGGTTGGTCCCTACTATGATGTCATGAGATCATGGCATTACCCTCTCCTCCCAATGGGGCTTAACCCCCCATTCAGGGGCTTGCGCAAGGGAAAAAATCTTGTGGGCAGGGGCCAACTTCATGGCGGCAACAGTCGGTTTGGGTTGAGATCCAGCAGCCTGGGGGGAATGCTCGTGGAAGGCTTCAATCAGGTCTTGGGCATGCACACAGTCGCGCGCTGGAACCCAACTGTTCTCTGCAGCGTCAAAGCCCTTCCAGGATACCAGGTACTCCAGTCCTCTTTTAACGCGGCGGGAGGCAACTGTTTCTTCCACCTCCCACTCTGGCGCCCCATTCACGAGATAGGCCTCAGAAGTCTCTGGCGGGGGGCCCTCAAACAACGTCAGTTTTCTCTCATGAAACACTGAGAAGATCCGAAATGAAGAGGGAAGATCTAGCTGGTATGAGACATGGCCCACCTTTCTAACAACGCGGTAAGGGCCAATACTCTTTGGACATAGCTTCTTGCATGGCTGCTTGATAGGGATGTTACAAGCATCAAGCATCACGAGATCCCCTTCCCTGTACGCAGGACCCACTCGGTGCTTCCCATCAGTGTTCTCCTTATACAATTGCATTGCCGCCTCCAAGCTTGTGGAAGCCCCCTGGTGGACCATCTTGATTGTCTTGGCAAAAACCACCACCGCTTCAACCTTAGACCCACAACTGGGCTCCATGTTAAAGGCGGGGTTAAATTCAAGACTGACGAAAAACTGGGGAACAACCAATCGAGGAGTTCAAGGTATTGTTGTAGCTAAACTGGGCCATGGGAAGGTGAGAAACCCAATCAGAATGATCTGCAGCGGTGTAACACAGCAGAAACTGTTCCAAGCACTGGTTCACTCGTTCTTTCTGCCCATCTGATTGGGGATGATAGGCAGTTGAATGGCAAGGGCGAATCTGAAGAGTCTTATACAAATATTCCCAAAACACAGAGGTAAACTGAGGGCCCTGGTCGCTGATAATTTCTTGGGGTACCCCATGAAGTGCAAACACATGGGTGACGAAGAGCCTAGCCATCTCTGCTGTTGTTATAGTAGTTCTGCAAGGAATAAAGTGGGCAAACTTTGTGAACTGATCCACCACCACCATGATAGCATCATAACCATCAGAGGCCGGTAATTTAACAATGAAATCAACTAAGAGGGAAGTACAGGGGCCATCAGCCTTTTAGACTGTACTAACAACCCCGCTAAAGGTTGACAATTGGGTTTCATCTGGTTGCAGACTAAGCACCCCTTACAATACCGCCCCACCTGAGCAGGCAAGCCTTTCCAATTTTAGGTGCGACGTATCAACTCCAAAGTTTTTGCTTTCCCAGGATTACCAATGGTGATCCCATCGTGATGGTCCTGGATGATTTCCTGGCGCAGTGGTCCAGCAGGTACCCAGAGGCGCCCCTGAAACCACACCATCTCATCATTTATGTGATAGACCCTGGATAGGTCCTCTTGATTTAAAGAGCTCTTAGCAAGTACCATAGTATATTCACCCAACAGTGGTTGAGAAAGGACAACTTTTCTGAACATATCATATTCCTCCGCGTTTTCCAGAGGAGCAAGCGCTGGACTGTTGGCCAAGGGAGAGGTAAGTTGCGACAGAATTTTACTTTGAGGAATCATAACCTATGTGTTGTGCACTTCTACCTCCTTGGGATCAGGTGCTAAAGCAGGTTTGCGGCTCAAAGCATCTTCAAAACCATTATCCTTGCCCTAGGTGAACTCATATGTGAATGCAAATTAGGCAAGGGTCTCATGCCACTGGGTCTGCCGTGGGGTTAAGACATGAGGGGCACGGTAGTACAGCAATGCATGGTGATCTGTACACATGCAGAATGGTTGGGTAGAGCCATGTAAGTGGTGACGCCAATATGTCAGCGCCTCCACCACTGCTAGTAACTCCTTGTCATAAACGGCGTAATTCAACTCTGGAAAAGACATTTTACTAAAAAAATATCCCACTGGATGCTCTATCCCATCTTCGCCTACTTGTAATAAGGCGGCCGCTATGGCGAAGTTGGAGGCATCAGTAGACACAAGGAACTTCTTTGAAGGGTCGACATGGCGAAGAACAGATGTGAACAACAGGGTGCACTTCACAGCTTGAAAAAAGTTCTCCAAAACAGGGGACCACTGAAGCACTTTTGCACCACTAGCCCTATACAAGGGCGCTGCCACCTCAGAAAGCTTTGGCGTGAAATTCTTGAGGAACGTACATATCCCCAGAAA
Organism: Massospora cicadina; assembly: GCA_022478985.1. Classification (NCBI taxonomy): domain Eukaryota; kingdom Fungi; phylum Entomophthoromycota; class Entomophthoromycetes; order Entomophthorales; family Entomophthoraceae; genus Massospora; species Massospora cicadina. The sequence goes on along the minus strand of JAKSZP010007015.1, from coordinate 59,372 downwards.
GCTCCTCAATTCTTTTACTGAAGTATGGGTCGGCCACTTACAAATTGCCTTCTCCTTATCTGGAGTTATCATGTGTCCTTGGTCAAACACGACGTTGCCCAGAAAAGTGACCTGGGACTTGAAGAATTCAACTTGCTAATCTTCAGCGTAAGGCTGGCTGCCTTTAGCCGCTCCACCACTTGCCAAAGGTGTACTGCATGGTACTCCTGATTGGGGATAAACACCAGGATATCTTCCATGTAGGCAACCGCGCATACCCCTAACAAGTCTCCCAACGCTGCATCAATGTGGCGTTGGAAGATGGCTGGGGCATTCTTAAGCCCAAAGGGCATGACCCAAAACTGGAAAATCCCTTTTCTGGTACGGAAGGCGGTTAGCCACTCTTGTCCATTTTTAGTAATAATCTTATTGAACGCATTGAGGTAATCCAAATTGAAAGACCTTAGCCTTCTCCACGTAGCGCACAATCTGAGAGTCCAAAGGGATGGGATGTAGATCTGGTACAGTGACGTTGTTGAGGTTCCCATAGTCCACACATGGGCGCAGAGTACCATCATACTTCTCAATAAAGAGAAGTGTAGAGCATACAGGGGAGGTACGCTGAAAAATTGCACCTTTGGCTAACTGTTCCTTCACCCAAACATCTAATGCCTCTTCCTCCTGAAAGGTCAATGGGTAAATGGGGGATGATATACGCATCAGATCCACAGTGAGCTTGAAGTCACAATCAAACTCAGAGTGCTCAGGTAGTGCATTAGCGGATTCTGCATCAAAAGAGGATTCCAAACCCTTGAAGCAAGAAGGTATAGGAACTTCAATTGAGGGCTTCCGCAAAGGGGCAAGGCTATAAGGGAGAAGGTGGGGCCAGTGGGGCATTTCGCCCTGGGCGTTCTCTTCCAAAAAAGGCACAACGAATGTGTGACCATTCTTCATGGTGAGGAACAGGGTATTCTCCTTCAGGTTGGTTCTAACGTCAAACTTCCGCCACCACTCCACACCCAAAATGATAGAGAATAGGAGATTTTTGACCACATTTAAGTGATCAGAAAAGTGGTACTTGCCAACCTGATAGTCCACTGTCCCAATGATCTTCAGAGTGGGAATACCTTGGGACGCCCCTCCCCTAACCATATCACCTGGCAAGTAATTCAGTCCAAGGTAATCGGCTAGGCACTGATCCATAAAGTTTTCAGATGCGACGGTATCCACCAAAATAGTAGTGGTGAGCTTCCCTAAAGGGGAGGAGAGGTTAGCAGTCAGTAGAAATTACCCAGAATGGTCTTTATTAATGGTAGACAATGACAACACCTCACCAATAATTTCTTCCTCTTGCTCAAGCAAGCCATCAGATTCTGTTTTGGAATCAAAAAAGGGGGAGGGTTAGTTGGACACTCTTAATACTGAGGCCACATACCCCACCATGCCTTCTGCAGGTGCATATACTTTATCATATTCTAGACGAATTTCCTTCTCCACTTCCTGAGTGCGCCAGATAATGGTAGAGGTCAAACGTTGGTTCTTAGGGGTAATCTGATATACCAGAACAGGGTCCTCATCCAGGCCATATGAACCAATAAACGGTTTAGAGGTAGAGACCAGGTTTTCATTATAAAACGCATTTTCAGACATAAATGACCCTATCCTTTGAACAGCAACGGAATTCCTGACGTTATACAAAGCAAACACCCCCAGGCCCATCTGCGCCAATTCCGCCAGCATTGTCTGAAAGCGCGGGTGTCATAAAGCTCGTTTATCTAAATTGAAAGTGACAAATTTGGCGGAAAGTCAAAGAAAAATGACTTTTGGACCTTGAAGCGTCTGTATCCACCAGGTATGAGCATGAAGGGTGGATATTTTCCAGTTGGAGGCATTCATAATAACGCTGAGTTGCTCCAACTGTTTGAAAAAGAGGAAACTGTGGTGCAGCTAACAACTGCCAAATCCCACAGCCAGCACCCACCGTTCCCACTTTAGAAGAGTTCCACACGGAAAAGGTTTGTGCACATAAAGTTAAGAGGTTGGTTGACTAATATAAGGAGAGTTTCTATAACTCTCCTGTTTCCAGCATGGTGGTACTCGGTGCACAGAGCCAATGCATGGAAACTAGCCAATAGTACTAAAGCTACTAGCGCCCAGCGGAGGGTGCTGGAACAATAATAACTAAAACCAAGAAGTGCGATAAGGATTCATCCAAAAATGACGCAGTGCACAAGGAGAGAAGAGGTAAATGGCCCAGGCTGGAGGGTACCTGGGCGAACCAACGGTGCACATGGGGAAAATCTTATTGTGTTCAAAATGGAATGGTTAATGTGGCATGAGACCTCCATGAAGGGGTCCGCACATAGGATTATACAGAATAACATTGTAATAAAACTGTAAAAATGGGGAAATCTTTATTTGGGAAGTTGAACAACAAGAAATGTTGGTTGAGGAAAACATATTTAAACTCAGATGGGGGAATACGGGGTTTGCTGCAGTGGGCCCAAGAACTGACCCACTAATAGGGCAACGCTACCATCTGAATTAGTTGAATAAGCTGAAACTGACTTCACTCGGGTAATTGATTGAAGTTGGATTTGACCCAAACGCGTTGTTTCATAAATGGAACAAGTTTCAAAATCCCATTCCTTAATGAACCAAATGGAACCATCCACGTTAATTTGGTAGACTGTCCTTTTTAATGCCTGGACTGACGTAAGGGGCTGGGCGTTAGGCATCCCACTAGTACCAACCTGGGCATATTTTGCCCATACCCAGCGTTGGTCTAGGGTATGCTTCAGGTCTTAGAGGCCCTGTAATTTCACCTTCTAGGCCTCCTGGTGCCCAGACTTATCCTTGGGGTTGGTCCCTACTATGATGTCATGGGACCATGACAGCATGGGTACCTTAATCATATCAATTAATGGAGTTTAAAAATTTGATTTGCTTCCTGTTTTTGTAAGTTTCAAGGCAGCACTACTACAAATTGAATTGGGAGGCTATACCTTTTTGGAAAAAAGGGTCAGTAAACTTTGTCTATCCTTCTCCTTACTGAGGGGACCTCTCCCACATTTTAAATAAAGTCTTGGTTTGCGCCCTCCCTTCAAAGGGTAAGGTTACCATTCCCTGCGCTAACTCTGCTCTTGAGTCAAATGTACCTTAAGGAGATCTCTCTTGTGTGTCAAGATATTACTTGACTTTGGGAGCAGGGGCAGAGGGCCTAGGCCACTTAACCCTTACGCCCATCAAGCCCCAAAGCATTACCAGCAAAAAATATTCCCAATCAACCATAATCCTAATTCCAAGAGCACTCTCACCCCCAGAGCAGTTCTAAGGTGGAATTGGCTTCCAAAATGTGGATAAAGAGAAATACCTGGCCTTGGCAGCCATTCCCATCTTCATCCTCTATACCAGCTAATCCCCATCCCCAGTCTGCATCCAAATCAAATAAAGAAGCTGCAGTTTAAACTTCACCTCCAAGTCTTTTGTCTGGCCCAATTTCTTTTATTCAGTCTTGGTTCCATTTTATGCTCAATCCCATTCTCTGCTGCAATTCTGTTCTCTAATATAACCCATACTATGTTATCTTATCATTTGACTCAGATTTTTAATTTCACTTCATTTGGCTCTAATTTTACAATAAAAGTAGATTAAATTATAATCCAGAGTTGGTCAACTATTGCAGCCTCATTGGAATGCAATTTACCCTAAAATGTTTTTCATAATTATTCAGCTTTGTCACTTGCAAATACAAAAGGTTTAAGCAACTTTGGTGAGACTAGTGTTAGTTGATTTTCTAAGTTTTTCAAAAATAAACTAAAAATCCCTCTCCCTAAAGTTTTACTCTTTTGAATTTTTCAACTGTACCCCTTACAAAAGGCCTCAGTGTATACTAGGCTAAGCACCCATCTAGATATACCTCCTACACTGGGCTCATCAGGCTTAGTCCCTCTCTTGGTGACCTGCAAATCATCACATGAGCACACGCACTTCCCTTAACTTTGTCCTTGATAGCAACCACTACCTAGTGATATTAAGCCTTTTGTGTAATGCAGATTACCCTCTTTCCTGGAGGATCCATCCCATGGTCAATGCTGCTGAAGGCAGCAATTGCTAATAACTGAGATGTTGTTGACCTCCCAACCCCTCCCCTCAATTGGGCTGCCCAAGCTAGACCTGCGGTTGCCCTTGCAACTATTTTTAGTATGCTTGTGGGTGCCTATGGTATGTTTTTTGTTTACTTCCTTCATTTATCCTCTATATTTTTACTAAATGGAGTTATTTAAATTGCTGTGCCTCTGGAATTCTGGGTGTCTTTGTAATTTATGGATAATCAAAGTTTGCATCCTGATCTAGCTTTTCTTAGCTTTTTTGATGCCTTTTTTGGTGATATGCATATTGCTCAGCTTTATACAAACAGGGAGCTCTAATTGGACAGAATGTGTAATTCTTCCATCATTAAAAGTTAATACAAAAAATATAAAAGGGGGTTCCTCTAAGGCGTCATCTTCAGTTTCATGCACATACTCATCTGGACTTGTATCTATACTCGCACATCCTCTAATGTTATAGGTACTAGTTCTCAATTGTTGTGTCAGTTAGGGGGCATATAGTAGCCTCCATCGTTAGGAATATTAAATCCATCAAAGCCTATAAAAAGTGGCTTTAGAACTTTAAAATTCTTTTTGCCTTTTTGAAATTTAATTGGGACTTTATTGATGTTCTACGTAGCCAGGTAGTTAGTACTAAAATTAGTAATATTATGATGGGCTTTCCAAAAAGGGTTTTTCATAGGTTGAGGAACTAACCCTATAATAAATCCTTTCATAACAGTATGCAACAGTGTACATCATCTTAATGATCTTGGAAGGGCCCTTTCCACATGTATCCCAAATTTGCTAGTTCATAAAAAGTCATGGTTATTATATTAGAACTAAGCTACCACCAGAAAAGGTAGGCATGGTCTAATTTTCTTTGTTATCACACTTCTGAAACTCTATTTTCTGAGCTTGTGCATTAGAGTATGTTTCTCTTTACATCTAAGATATTTCTGCTAAAGTGTTTCAATTTATATAGTGGAGCTCATGCTTACTCCATTGACACAAGTGTATTAAATTGGGGTAGCGCAGGACGATTCCTAAATAGTAACTAAAAAAGTGAGTACCCTATAACCAAGTGATAGGCGATATTATGAAAAAATGGCGGAAGGCAAGAAAAGGTTCTAGCCAGATGGCGTGTGTTGTTATTTTTCTAATGCTCATATAATCCATTCTACTCAATTATAATAGCATCTGCTTTATCTGCTGGAAGTGATTTACTATAAGAAACCCCATAGCGAATGTGGGAGTTATCATTTAATATGGTTATCTAATGATGTTTTTAATTCCTTATAATATGTTAACTAATGATGTTTTAATTGCTTATAATATGTTAACTAATCTTCTAGGATTTTATTCCATCAAATTAATAATGTTAAATCAGGGAAGATCCCCAACAATGTTTGCCAGTGGCTTTATTATTTATTTACATCATTGATTAAATTATCTAGTATAGATCAATTTGGATTTTGTCACCGATTAGTAAGGGTTTATTGGCAGTTGCTGAGCGCTGACAAATCTGTTGTTAGAAGCAACTTGTTGGTAACCTAAAAAGTCAACGCGACATGCTGTTATAGGTAAAAGGTCTCTACCTAAACAGGTTGTTAGCTTAATGAGGATAATCCGCTGGGGTTGAGTGAAGGCTTTAGCACACGCTCTTCAGATATCTAATTCAAGTGGGGTCGTGTTCTAATTGGCGGTGGAATCTTACTAGACAGATAAAGTAATAATTGTTTTGGTCAATTCCTGTGGGCTAAATTTATCCGCAACAAAAGCTGTTCCTATTGGGGCTCTAACAAAAGAGTTGGGCGCCAATTTTTTATATATAGATGTCTTGAATATAATTTAATAAAGCAGAATTTGATAAGTGTAACAAATATTTAGACAGGTAAACTTATGTATTATGCTCTTGGTATTAAAGTTGAAAGGATAGTTTACCTTTGTTTATATACTACTATTAAGTTCTTGAGGTCTCTTAAGTCAAGAGAGAAAGGGAGAGGTTCCCTTGTGTCCAGAAGTTGCAAATTCTAGAGGTAGAGTTGAAGATTAGAGTTTTCTTTGTCTGGAATATTTCAAGTACCTTCAAGTATCAGAAGAAATAGCGTTAGCAACTGTCTAGCATTGAGGACATTACAAATTTGTTTTGAAGAGATCAACTATGATAATAGTATTTATACTATTGTCAACCCACTAAGTTATTGCATTAATTGCAATCAATGCACACCTCAAACCTGTGAAGTAATCCCAAAAAAGTTTTAATTTGATGCTCACTATAGGGTGGTTGAGTTTTCAAGCCAAAAGAACACAGCAGAAAGTATCCATATAATTTTGTACAAAAACAAACTTAGGAAGGTGTGAATAAAATTGTAAACTGAAAGAAGAAAACACTAAACTCAGCTATACAATCCAATCTACATAATTGGATGAATGAGTGATGAAAGCCAAGGTATAAATAGAATAATTCAAAAATCAACAATGATATTTATAGAAAGTCACTCTCCTTAAAATGTAAAGAGACTGAAGTAATCAAAGAGTTACTGTTCTATAAAACTGAAAGGAAGCGGATAGAGAGTATTTTTCTAAATTCATGAAGATGTAGTGCAAATTCTAAAAAAACTTACAAGAACTTGAAAATCACAACTGTGATTACAACCAGATGGAGGTGGATGAAGCTGACAATGACATAAATGAAAGTTCAGCTGATAAAATACAACCCCCAAGAAATATTCCTGGAGCTTTCACTGCAATTTTGGAGATGTCCTAAAACATCCCTACCATTAGTCAGGTTTCTGAGCAGGAATCTTCTGCCATGGTAGTAACCAAATAAATTTGGTGTATGTTGAGAATATCTATGTTTAAATGGGATAATGCATATGTGCGTTTTTCCGCCTATTCTAAATGGCAAAGTTTGGATATGACGAGTGACAAAAAGCTGTGACAGTTATTACTGCTTAGAAACAAATTGCCAAAATCCGGCGTTGCCCATCATAATGGAATACTTGTATGTAAAGTAACACCAAAGATGTAACTTTAAACACTTTTGGTAGTCCTGAGAAGATGGATAGGCACAAACAAGAGTCCATGGGAATTCAGTACAAGAAGGATGAAACCTTAGCCACTTTCACCAAGCAATTATAACACCAAGCTCAAATACTGGTGAGAGTAAAATATTATAAGATTTTTATTCAGTATTGAAATGCATATGGAGCTTTGTCCTACAACGATCTGCACTGCGCCATGATTATGACGCTAGCAAACCAAACTTCCTATGTCATAAATGGTGGAATATATGAAAAAGTTAAGCTCAAAGTTTAATGCCTTTTTAAAAAATAGAGGAGATTCCAGACTATGATGATCAGACTGCAGCGGAATCTGAAGATCAGAATATGGGAATACCTAACAATCAGAAAATAGATTTAAGCTAGGGAAAAACCCATTGTGCAAAAAATAAACAGATAGATTAAAAAATTGCAGTTGTAAATATGGTATGACTGAACACTTCGCCATCCAATGTTAGGTAATTCAATCCAAAATGGAATGTAATTTTGTGTTGCCCTAAGAGGAGAAAGACTGTTCAAGGTTTAGAAAAAGATTCAGCAGTTTAGATGCTGGACAATCTAGCGTTGCATTCTATCCCAATCTACCATATATTTGCCCAAATGGAGTAGATACTTCTAATTTATTTGTAGAAGGCCTAGGAGAGGACCCACTGCGTCAAGTTTTGTGTTTGATAACCGTTGTCAAAAAAGCAAAATAAAAAATAAAGATGATTGATCCATAAATCATAATGGAAGTTTTTCAACCTTATACGTAAAATTTAATGGAAAAGGAACAAAGCACCAAGAATGAATGATCCACTAAAGTCAAAATTGGATGAAGATAATATTTAATTACCAATCTGAGCAAATAAATATCATTTCCAGATCTATTGGCAGGATTAATTTGAACTTTAAGCATGGCGAATAATGCAGATAATCAATTTACAGAGAAAACCATACAATCTGCTTGAATTGAACTGGTAGTTAGCAATGATGTCACTTAGTAGGACACTAAATAGATAAAATACCAGCTTCCAATGGATGAATTAAGATTAAAACCTGTCAAAATTAGTGTCAAGTTGGGAATTTATGCTAATAAATAAGACCATTTGTGATTATTGCCAAGTCAGATAAAAAAGCTATATGCTGAGAAACATTGCTGATGATCATATAGTGAATTGGTTTAATAGCAAAAAAATTGTATCTAAGAGAATTAGAAATAAAAAATATAAGATAAAGAAAGTTAACAAAATATATAAGACTTAAAAAATATAAAGTTATATTTATTAAAAAGGAGATCATCATTGGAAAAATAAAAATCTAAGTGAAATATGAATTAAAAGTTTATTTTTTGCCGCAATTGAGAAATCTAACAGTATATCCAACTTCCATTGACTTTCAGGGAGTAAGGTGATGAATGTGACAGAAATAAAAAAGGACATAAACATTTTGTAGGACTCACTTGTGTTGAAACTGGGTCCACTGTGAGGAGGCAAAAGGAAAGAAATTTGAAGATTTGCGCTCATCAAGTTGTGAGAAGCCCAACCTGTGGGACTACAGGTATTTAGTAATTTATCAGCAAGATTGATCAGGAAGAGCCTTGTATGGTGTGTAGCCATGAAAGTCCCATCTGGGGGAAAACAGGTGTTGAAGGATTTTTGGTAAGATCAACCAATTAATTCTGGTATGGCAGGTAGTCATGAAATTATCTTTGCTAAAGTCTGACTGGGGGAAGAAAGGCGTTAAGAAGTACATCATTGGTGAGATTGACCAACTATCCCTGGAGAAACCATGCTCATGTGAGGTGGCAGTGAATAGGAAAAGGAGAAGAGGAACTGCACTGCCAAAATGGGCATGAGAGGAGGCGTCAAGTAAGAAGAAGAAGATCTATCTTTTCCAAAATCACTTTTAACTATGTTGGCCAAACTATGACCACAGACCAAAGTGGCATCCACTCCTAAATTTCTATTTTTGCTGGACTATATGGTCAAGCGTGAGTTGTGTTGGGATTATTGAATTGCCACATATCCAGCTTTATTGTAACATAATGGAATATCATTTTTACTTTTTTAAGATTTACTTTATAATATAAAAACCTAAAATATATGTGGGAGTTAGTGAAAAATTGATTTTTATTGTTGGTTTATTCCCTTATGAACGTTAACTGATTCTCCCAATTCAATTCTGTTGGACTACTGATGTTCCATTGGGGAGGATCCCTGACAATGTTTGTAAGTGTTTCAATTATTAGTTTTATTATATAATTAAAATTTATCTTGTGCAAATTGACTGGAGTTTGTTGCTGGTCAATAAGGATTTATTGGAAGTTGCTATGCGGTGACAATGCTTTTTTGGAAGCAACTTTTGGTTAGCTTAAAAGGTAGTAAAACCTGAACTTTATTGGCAATTTTTCATTCCTAAGAAAGTTGCTAGCTTTATAAAGTTAATCTTCTGGGGTTGAATGAATGCTTTGAGACACTCTTTCCCTTAGTCTAACCCAGGATAGATTATAATCTAGTGAACAGTGGATACTGACTAGGTGGATGGATGAGCAGATGCATTCAATGTTGGTGCAATTTGTGAAGGGTTAAATCCATCTTTTTTGGATGCCATTCCACTGGGGCACCAATGGAAGAATTGGGCACCAAATCTCCCTATATATAAATTCTTTGATTCTATTCAATAATAAAGTCACTCTCAATTCTGACCTGTGAAATACAGGCATTAAGAGATTCATTGTAGAGACTGAACAAGAAGATCCTTGCACAGCAATTAGCTTTGGGAGACATTCTCAGTTCTAATTAGTTCTTTGGATTGCTTCTAAAGAAGCGTGTGGTAGAGGTACACTGGTTTATGTCTCATATACCCTGAGTGTAAGCTTCTGAGCTTCTCACTTAAGCTCTCAAGTTTACTGAACAGGTTTAGTTTAGGCGTATAACCAGATTATTGATAATAAATTGAATTATCAATAGGAGACTATTGCCCTAGTTCAGTTTTCACACAACCAACTGACTCTTATCTTCAACGCTAGACTGGTGCTAATGCTCTGCTTTAGTCCTTAGAAAATACTCCTAAACTTCAAAAATAACAATAAGGGAACTCTACCCTTCAACACTTCTCACAGAGACGCGGATAAATTTACAAGAAATGCTCTAACTAAGGATATCCAATCCTTCAATTCTTATACCAAGAGTAACAAATACAAAAAGGTGTGGAGCAGTTAAGTTATTCAATTAATTACTGTTTGCAATTTTTACTTGAGCCAAGGGAATTTATAGCGAATCTGGTACTAACTCTTATGTTCGCGCCACCCTGAGGTAAAACCGCTTTGCTGATAGATAAATTCTCATAAGTCACAACCTACTCAGATTTTTCCTCCTCCGCCAGGTTTTGCCATCTACTAGATTTACAATATCATCAAATCAACCTAATCAGGTTAGCTCACGAGTTGCTACTAGAAGCGTTGGCAGCACTTCAGCAACTATCAAATTTCTTGAGTCAATTAGCAACAAACTCTGATCAACTAATATAATAAAAAAGCCATTAATTCAATAGGCAATTGAACCATATACTAAATACATTATTGGTAATCATCCCTAATGAACCTTTATCAATCTGGCAGATTAGATTCTAGTGTAATCATATACTGATGGATTAGCTATTATACCATTAGGACTACTTCCAACAGTATTATCATTTTCTTATGATAACACATCCACTAAGGTGAACACCTAATAATAAATCAGATCTGTCATAATCTGATTGGGCTGGATGATATGGGCACAAAATCCCAACACATCCCCTCACTTGACCAGATTATTCAGTAAAAGATAGGCTTTGGTATAAGATGCCACTTCAGGCCATAGTCACAAATAGGCTATTAAAGTTAAACTTAACTTCAGTGGAGCGTGGTATGGTCAGCACTCAATACATTTTGTGCCATTATTGGCAATGCAGATCCTTTTCATCTTATCCTAATTGCTGCCACCCCCTCAAAGCGTGGTTTTTGTGGCATCATGCCATGCCAGTACTATTTTGGGCATTTCCACTGACAATATGAACAGGTCCACCTGCCTTACCCCAGGATAGGTTTCCACAACTCCTATAAAAATAACTTTTGGCTGACTTTATTAAGTCCCTGCTCATACTTAGTGCCTTAGGCCTCTTTGTGGCGGATCCAGTTTCAATTTAAGCTATCCTGCAACAACCTTTTTTTCAGCACCTCAGTCCTCTTCACAGTGAATCCTTTTTCAACATGAGCTATCCTGCCAACAAACATGGCAGTTATAAATCTGAGGATTGCTCGCTTAGTTAATTAAATCCTGCATGGTAAATCAGGCTGAAGTTTGGCTGGTGGATCCTAAATTTAGCCAGTTGCTTACGGTTTTAGAATCATTCAGAAATGCACTAGGCATATGAAAATGGCTCCAATTTTTCGTCTGACTTTAGGTTCAATTTTCCCTTCATAATCAGGAACTTCAGCTGAGGCAGGCAAAGTTTCAAGCTGTGGATCCTGAGATCCCAGCTTGCAGACACTCTCCAAAAGTGACTTAAGATACAGATAAAATAAAGATATAATAAAATAAACTTTTATTGGACATGGTTATTTGATAATAATTCATTAGGCCAGGAGATGGTATTTATACCTCTAGGGCATCTCCTAGCCACATTCCAGCACAAAATTTTAACAGCTATTTTACCACCTCAGTTTGGCCTACGACTGAAACCTTTTCTTAGGTTCATTGGTGGCAAAATACTCTTAAAATTGGGAGGATTTCATTACAAAAATTGTGATAAAAGCATGCAAAATTGGCCTAAGATCTTCTGGATTTCAGTTTTGTCATACTGCTGACAAAACACACCTTCTGTGAAATTTTGGCCTCAGTTGAAGTAAATGATCCACCCCTAATTGAGATGTCAGCAGGCCTCTTCCTTGATAGCACTAGGAACCTCTTTCAGGCGGTCCATGCAAGTGCTATCATGCCAATTATGCAGATCAACATACAAATTTTCGCCTTAGGGCGGAAAACTGATTATGTTGTTCATTCTTTTGATTATCCATGGGACTTTTAAACGTAACTTTAGGTCATCCACAAATAATTTAGTATACAAATTTCTTAATATTGGTTTTGATTAATCAGGACTAGTTGCTGAGGATTGGGGCAGTAATAATTGACCCAACTGTGCAAATGTATTTGGCCTAAGCTTCTGATAGAACAATTAATTTTATTTGACGTTGAGTTGATCAACTCAGCTGAGTAGTTGCAGAGAAGGCTAACCTAAATGTGTGGGGATATCTGGCATGAGCTTTAGTAATATAATTAAATCCACATAGCAATAATCGTCCCAAGTCATGTTATTGTACTAGATTTTAATTAGATTATTAGTTTAAGCATTAGGTGGGAAAATTGGCCCAATCTGTAGGTTGTCAAATGGTTTATTTTTGAGTCAACCACAGAATTTGACATATCCTCCCACTTGACTCAAACATAAGCCCTATGATTCCCAGTTAACCTTCACTGATCATTGTCATAGTTAATTTTAGCCCAACCAGCAACAAATCTCAATTTTGAATTCACATTTTTGTTAATTTCATCCTGACCAGCTGATTAATCTTGAGTTAAATCCTTTTTTGTCCTCAACGGCTGATGACTCTGAAGTGAAATCCTTTTATTGTTAATTTCGGCCCAAACTGCCAATGAATCTAGAATGAAACCTCTTATTAATTTTGGCCCAAACTGCCAACAATTCTGGTGTAGGATCCTCTCCCCACCCCAAGTTCAAAATAAAGTAGTTATTAGGTATTATATTTTTTTAGTTTATATACTTTTTTTATTATATTTTTTTCTTTTAATTATTTTATTTTGTATGATATGCTAATATTTTATATGTTATAATTTTTTATTCTTTTCTCTTTTTTCTCTTTTTTTATTTGTTTTTTTTTCTTTTTGATAGGCTATCTTATTGAGTCTTTTTAGGAATGGACTCAGGCCAGTTAGGGTTGTCAAATTTGCAGGAACAGCTAATTGAACGTTTTACTGTATCATCTTACATAAATGGCCCTCTTTTTTGCTGGGGAGTATCTGAGTTTAGGATTGTTGTATCTGCATGAGCTCCCCCTCACTGTGATAAGATCCAGGGAGAAGGAAGTACCCGCTTCAGAGCTAGAGTCCATCTTTATATTTCTTCCTCATCTGGCCAAATCTGCCAGAAATTGGGTATTAAAATTCATCTTGGAGAGTGTCACCAATTTTGAGTGAGCACCAATTGTCAAAATCTGAGAATTGCTTGCTTGATTAATTGAATCCTGCATGGTAAATCGGGCTGAAGTTTGGCTGGTGGATCCTTAATTTAGCCAGTTGCTTATGGTTTTAGAACTGTTCAGAAACGCACTAGGCATATGAAAATGGCTCCAATTTTTCCGTTCAACTTTGGGTTCAATTTTCCCTTCATAATCAGGAACTTCAGCTGAGGCAGGCAAAGTTTCAAGCTGTAGATCCTGAGATTCCAGCTTGCAGATACTCTCCAAAAGTGACTTAAGATACAGATAAAATGAAGATATAATAAATAAAATTTTACTGGACATGATTATTTGATAATAATTCATTAGGCCAGAAGATTGTATTTATACCTCTAGGGCATCTCCTAGCCACACTCCAGCACAAAAATTCAACAGCTATTTTACCACCTCAGTTTGGCCTATGACTGAAACCTTTTCTTAGGTTCATTGGTGGCAAAATACTCTCAAAATTGGGAAAATTTTATTACAAAGATTGTGATAAAAGCATGCAAAATTATCTTAAGATCTTCTGAATTTCAGTTTTGTCATACTGCTGACAAAACACACCTTCTGTGAAATTTTGGCCTCAGTTGAAGTAAATGATCCACCCCTAATTGGGATGTCAGCAGGCCTCTTCCTTGATAGCACTAGGAACCCCTTTTGGGCGGTCCACCAAAGTGCTATCATGCCAATTATGCAGATCAACATACAAATTTTCGCCTTAGGGCGGAAAACTGATTATGTTGTTTATTCTTTTGATTAATCAAGGGACTTTTAAACGTAACTTTGGGTCATCCACAAATAATTTAGTATACAATTTTCTTAATATTGGTTTTGGTTAATTAGGACTAGTTGCTAAGGATTGGGGCAGAGATAATTGCCCAACTGTGCAAATGTATTTGGCCTAAGCTTCTGATAGAACAATTAATTAAATTGATGTTGAGTTGATCAACCTAACCAAATAGTTGCAGAGAAGGTTAAACTAAATTTGTGGGGATATTCAGCACAATCTTTAGTAATATAATAAATCCACATAGCAATAATCAGCCCAAGCCATGTTATTGTACTAGATTTTAATTAGATTATTAATTTAAGCATTAGGTGGGAAAATCGGCCCAATCTGTAGGTTGTTGAAGGGTTTATTTTTGAGTCAACCAAAGAATTTTACAATGGTCTTGTATTTCCAATAAATCACATCTACTTTATCATAGTACATCCCCTTTCTCCCCGCTAGACAACAGAAAGTTGGATTATAACCAGATCCTTTCAATTGTGGCAACAAATCAAAAATAAAAAGTGTTAATATTTTAGGTATATATTTTTCAATATAATTTTTTCTCATTGTTTTTTCTCTTATTTACTTTTATATATGTATTATCTCTTATATATATTAAATTTTTTTATTCCAATACCTTAATACTTAGTATGGACTTGGCGCATTATATGCCCATTTTTGATGTTCTTCAGCATATAGGCATCTGTCACCAACTTGACTATATTCTCAAATGGACCCAACCATAGGTTCCCAGTTTTTTTATTTATTAAACCCATGGGTAAAACAATAGGCTACTTTATCGCCCATATAGTACTCTTTCAGTGAAGGTCAAATTTGATCTTTGTCTCCTTTGCTTTAATTTTCTTCTTCAATGTCATGTTGAATGCCTTGATTGCAGCTCAAACATAATATTCGCCAAATGGGTCAAGTATTGCTTGGCACTCATCCTTGAAGCTGGTTCCACGGCAGAATACAAAATTGATGGTAGGGAGGCTTTTCATCCATTTAAGAGTTTGAACAGCGATTTCCCTGTTACCTTATGATAACTGATATTATATGCAAAGGTAACTGAACTCAGTTAAAATCCCCAAGCAAAATTTTCCCCACTACCAATTTTGCAGGGTCGCAGTTGGAGACCCGTTGACTCTTTCTATCATTCCATTCATCCTTGAGTGGTAGGAAACGGTCACCACTCTATGGATTCCCATAAATTCAATCAGTTTTGGGATTACGTGGGATGTAAAGTTAACTTCCATTATTACTCAAGAATACTTGCAGACATCCATGCTAGTATACTACTTGGTCCAGTATGAATCTCACCATACTTGTAGCATCTACTCTGCTCAGGGCCCTTGTCTTGACCCATCTAGTCAGATGGTTTATCTCAACTATGATATACTTCTCTCCACCAGTAATGACACACAAGGGTCTTATAACGTCTATTGACATCATGTAACAAGAAAACCTAGGCCGTACTAGCTGGTATCCCATCACATTCTTATGCGGTTTAAGGAGTTGACGTTCCATGCAACAGGCTAGATAGTTCATGACATCATAATTGATTGATTCCCAGTAATAGTACTTCATTTATGATATATAATTTTTCTTAGGTCACCATGCCAACAACTTTGTGTGCATCTTAAATGTTTTCTGCTTGTTCTGGCGGTTTAGGTAATAGACACCATTTTCTATAATTCAAATTGTATAGCTGACCATTCTTCACTTTAATATTTCTATTGCTTTCTTCATCACGCCTTGAATATTTGGAACGCATTTAATGATTTTTTCTAAAATCATATGTTGAATAATATTTTTGCTGGCTGATACATGACTTTATGGCAGGTAAATTGATAGTCCTTCAGCATTCTGAAGTGCTGCTCCTGCTCAGTATATAATTTTGAACTCATAAGTGTAACAAACGGGCTCCTAAGGCCTATTTGCCACCTCATTATATGCAAGCCTATGTCAGAAGAGAGTCGCCTCAATCTTCTGAGCATCAGGGTTGCACCAGCATGCAAATCCCCTCTTTAACATCAAATGGAATAGTCAAATTCCACTGCTTTCAGGGGTCCAGATATTGCTCATGGGGCAATATCAAAATATGCAAATTTGCTGACCCCTGGTCAAGGTCCAGAGGATCCAACCTGCCTCCTCTCACCACTCAGCTTCAATCAGCTGCACTCTACTACAACCTCATCATGACCCTGACCTTGTCATGTTGTGCAACCACTTTTCACGGCCCACTGGACATTGAATGCTCCCTACTAACCCTGGTTTATTGTAACCAAGGTCCCCAAAAAATAAATTTAAATTTTTAAATTTATAATGGCGCTAAATATAAGCAAACGGGTTTTATTTTAGAAGGAGACCAAAATAATGTAGAATTCACATGTGAGGTAAGGGAAACACATCCTCACTTGTTAAATAGTAGCCCTTCATAAACTAAACAAATTAATAATAATTAGGCGTGTCTGAGGCTTAACAAATGCTGACATTCCATTTTTTTTATATTCTAGCAGATCAAGGGAACCTAAATTAAATAAAATCCGCCCCAAAAATTGATATTTAAATTTATATATGATCCCAAAATTCATTGGCTCGTCAATTAAGTCAAGTTCAGAAAATTGTGATCAGCATTTGTCGTTGTAGTAGATTTCTTAAGTCCCAACCTTAGGAAATCCATGTACAATCACTGATCGTTACAATACCTCCTTGATAATAGGAATCCCAGCACACCACCATGCTGGGTGGGGAAATCAAACCAGGTAACTTTTCCAACAGGTGGCTTTGTGAGAGGGAAAGCTCAAAGGGGTTGACCAGAAACCAAGGGTTCATGGAAAAAGTTGACGTTCCCCCTAGAAGTCCATTCACAGGCGCAAGAGGCCTCAATCACTAGCGGTCCAACTTTTCACCTATAAACTCCCCATCCCTTTTGCTGGAAATCCAGCGCAACAACAAAGAGTATTTGGGGCTCAGAGCAGTGCTTAGGACACTTGACTCTATGCCATCTTACAAGCTGTCTGGTGCACAGCTTGCCATGAAAGTTTGACTTGTGAATCATGTAACAAACGGGCTCCCAAGGCCCTATTTGCCACCTCAGCATATACAAGCCTATGTTGGAAGAGAGTTGCCTCAATCTTCTGAGCATCAGGGTTGCACCAGCATGCAAATCCCCTCTTTAACATCAAATGGAATAGTCAAATTCCACAGCTTTCAGGGGTCCAGATATTGCTCATGGGGCGATATCAAAATATGCAAAATATGCTGACCCCTGGTCAAGGTCCAGAGGATCCAACCTGCCTCCTCTCACCACTCAGCTTCACTCAGCTGCACTATACTACAACCTCATCATGACTCTGACCTTGTCATGTTGTGCAACCACTTTTCACGGCCCACTGGACATTGAATTCTCCCTACTAACCCTGGTTTATTGCAACCAAGGTCCCCAAAAAATAAATTTTTAAATTTTTAAATTTATAATGGCGCTAAATATAAGCAAACGGGCATTATTTTGGAAATAGACCATAATAATATAGATTTTACAAGTGAGGTGAGGGAATCATATCCTCAATCTTTTAAATAGTAGCCCTGCATGAGCTACATGAATTAATAATAATTTAGGCATGTCCAAGGCTTAACAAATGCTGGCATTCCGACTTTCATCTTCTGGAAGATTGAGAAACCTAAATTAAATAAAATTCGCCCTAAAAATCGATATTTAAATTTATAAACGATCCCAATATGCTTTGGCTCATCAATTAATTTGAGTTCAAAAAATTGGGATCAGCAACCGTCATTGTAGTGGATTTCTTAAGTCCCAACCTTAGGAAATCCATGTATGATCATTGATCATTACAATAAGCTTGTAGTTTCAAAGCCCATTGGGTCAGTTGTCCCTCTGATTCCTTAAAGTTATGTAATCAGCGTACAGATGAGTGGTCAGCACAATTTTGAAGTGGGTCCCATGTATATACACTTAAGATTGTTTGCATGCATAAAGCACCGTGAGGAGCTTGCACTATGTAACAGTGAAGTTCCTTTCTGCTGGCGTTAATGTTCGACTCACATAAAGCCATTGGATGCTTTTCATTGCCGTCATCTATTTGACTTAATATGGTTCTGATCGCCATTGATGAGGTATCTGTCTGAATACTATAGCTCTAATTGAAATTTGGGTATTTTGGTATGGGTTAAGTCATTAGGCATTTTTATAGCTCATCAAACACTACTTGGGCTTTCTCATTTTACAAGATTCACTTTTGGATTCTTCAACAGGTGAAAAAGGTTAAATTCTCAGCAAAATCTATAAGTGATTGGCAATAGTAGCTGACCATTCCAAGAAGGACTTGTATGCCACAAACGCTCTTTATAATTTTCATCCATTCAATGGCCTTTATCTTCACCAGTTGTGGTTGTAATATGCTGGAGTTTATTTAAAACCTTAATTATTCTGGCTCTTTATATAAGGAGATGATATTTTTTTAATCTTGACTTTCATATAAGCCGCTGCTAGTCATTTTAACACTTCCCCCAAGTGCTCCAGAAGATTGGTGACATACTACTGAACTCATTGATATTATCCAATTACACTAAAATGAAGGACACCTTGATATAACCTATGACTGAATCCAAAGTCCTCTGGATAGTTGCTAATGCATATCTCGATCCCTAGGGCATTTTCATCAGCTGGTATAATCCTTGAATGGTAATTATTGCGCATTTCCTAATCTTATCTTAGAAATCTATCTGTAAGTCTGGAGGAAACCCTTGTAGCTGAATAGGAAAAAATCGTATTTCGGACCAAGAAGGGAAAAAAGCCAGTGGCAATTTCCCTCATTACTCTGGGTGACTTAGTCCATGTGGTAGATGAGAGGTGAATGATGGCATGTCCTCTAAAGGTTGCGTCATTTTCCCCTATGTCAACCACTCATGAGTTATTACAGAGAGTTCAGGGTGTATGTGTGGGAGTGGCAGTGGCCAAGGGTCTCTACTAGCAGGGAGTGTTAGAGATCCTTTACCTCAACAAGTTTTCTCTGGAAGTCTGAGTTCCACAAATAATAAATTAGAATCTGAGGGGAAAAATGAGTAAATTGATTTCGTCTGTTGGAATTTCCATAAGCCATGGCCCTTCATCATCAAAGTTATTGAGCCCATCCCTGATAAGTAAAGGTGCAACAAACACCTTTCTGACCCATTGGGACCAGCTGTATGTGATCTTTCCATGGGCGCCCCGTTGCTTATTGAATGAAATGATACTGATCCATTAAGCTAAACCACATTGGGAGGGAAAGGTTGGTGGCAAAATTTGAGTGTGAGTTGGGTGGTCAGGCTAAAATCAATATGGCATTTAAGAATCTTAGGATGCCAATTTGGCACAATTAATATTATAAAATTATTCCTGGCGGTGCGTGCAATTGTTAGGGTCCCCAATTTGTTTATGAGTTTATAAGGCAGCAGAACTCAACAGGCTCTGTTGTTGCTCCATTTTCCATTTTCTACCCTTTTAAAAAAATCTGTTAAAAAATTGATCCCCAAAAAGTTATAAAATTTTATCTGATGATTTGGCAGTCTGCCAGACATCTCGCAATTATGATTGCTAATTTTATGTTTGTTGACTTGTGCTTGCAGCTACTCTTTTCTTATCACATCCATCAATAAGGATGGCTGTACTAAAGGTATTCTGGCTGGGGCTCTAAGTGTTCACCTACCCAGAGTTCCAATCCATTCTTATAATCATTAGAGCGCTCCATGACATAATGAATGGCTTAAAATTTTCAACCTTTTCCATCCTGCCCTCTGGTGGGAGGCTGCATTGGTCTAGTCATACAAACAAAAGGTTTAGCTGTCAGTGGGGGTGGTTTATGCTCTGGGGTGGGACCGTTCAGTAGATTGAAGTTTTATGTGGGGTTTAGATCTTTTTTGGCCCCAACATTAATAGGGCTTATCCTAGGTAAGTGGAGGAGGACCTGGTTTTTCCCCTTTTCCTCGTGGAGGCAAGCAGGAATGGGTTCCAGCATGGTCATGTTGTTTGTTCCTGAGATCGCTGATCTTCCCCCTTATCCCATTATTAGGATTCTGATGCTTGTATACTTGTGGTTGACGCTGCTGATTCAGTGGAGAAGGTGCACTTGAATCCTCTGATGCCCCAGTTGTACCCACAGGGAGTGGGAAAGTTTGGTTTTTTCAAATAGTGGCAGATCTGACCTCAGCTCACGCAGATGATCCAGGGGTTGGTTTACTGGACCCCTTTTTTCAAGTATGTCTTGCATCTCAGCCAAGAAATAATTTAAGGCTTACTTTTTGTTACAAATTAAGATCCAGTTTAACACTCATGTGGCCTCTGTTGAGGCTCTTATGGACACAGGAGCTTCTTGGAACTTTATGGGTTTACAGGTTGCTTAGGGGTTGAATCTCAATTTGGATGTAGGGTCCTCAGTTTTAAGTGCATCATCGGCTTCAATTACTTGCTACAAGTGCAGCACCTTATCTCATTTGTGGTACATGGGTTTTTCTTCTAATATCAGTTCACTATAATGCCAGACTTGTTATGTTCCATCATCCTGGGGTTGGTGGCAGTTGCACAATGTTCATATTGACCTGGATACCACCCTTTTGTCATTTAAGAATCTTTACAAGGGGCAAGGTTCCGTTGATCAATACTTTCTCCTGCAGATGTGTAGTGGTCAAATGTTTCAACGCCATCACTTACAGCACTGCCAGCAAATTTTCTACATGGCTTGACCCAGTTTCAGTCTATTTTTGAAATTGAAAAAGCCAACTGTATTCCAACCCACTTGAGTATGATCTGGACTTCTTATTGACAGTAAATGTAATCAACATCAACAGTCCCCTGTACCCATAGTAATCATGTATACAAGGCCTTTGAGGTGTGGTTAAATGATATGCTCATGAAGGGTTGGGTATTTAAGACCACCTTGCCAATTGCCTCTTCCATAGTGTCTTCTCAGAAGGCTGACGGCACCTTGTGGTCCTTTACGGACTATAGTTTTCTAATATCATTACCGTTTATGATACCTATTCCCTTCCCTTCAAGCAGATTACTAACCAGGAGATTGCAAAATCCCAGATGTTTTTTAAGATCAATCTTGTGAATGCATTCAACCAAATCCAGGTGGAAGAAGGTCAGGAGCGGCTTACAGCAATTCAAACCATTAGAGGGATACTCCAATTCCGCGTAATGCCTTTTGGCTTTAAAAATGCCCCAGACACATTTCCAGAGGATAATTGATGATGTGCTGAGTGATCTCCAATCTCCTGCGGGGGAGCATATATTGATGATATCTTTATGCACTCTCCCACTCCTGAGAAGAATGAGAAGGACCTGGATGCAATGTTGGCTGTGCTGCACAAGGTTGACAATTACGTGAAACCCTCCAAGTAATGTTTTTCAAAGATGAGGTTAACTTCCTAGGTAACTTGTTCCTGAGAATGGATACACAACTCCTCCCAGCAAGCTTGAGGCTATCCTCTTGTGGCCCACCCTCACCAAACAGAAGCAGTTGTGGAGCTTCCTGGTCACCATAATCTTTCTGAAGAAACTCTCCCCTGCCCTCTCACAGTTGGCCGCGCCGCTGCATCCTCTGAAAGGGAAGAATTTTTCATTATGATGGACAGCAGAATGCCAAAAGGTGTTTGACGCCATAAAGAGGTGTTTGTGGCGCCTCCCATTCTCAAGCACACTGATCTTCAAGCCTTTTATCATACCATGTGACACATCTCAGCTGCCATGGGCACAGTGTTGCTTAAAAGCAGGATGGATTGGAACATCCAGACATGTATCTTCGCGTAGGTTTGATCATATGAACAGTCTTGGGCCATTTACAATAAGGAGTTGGTCGCCATGGCGTGGTTGCTTGCACTTTGTCAATACCTCCTACAGGGCATGTTACATTTAGTAAATGTGCGGATGGATCATCAAGCCATCATGTATTTCCAGAAACTGCAGAAGCTGGTGCATCTCCAGGCCTGGACATACTGTGACCACTGTAACTTTAATTTTAGGTATCCGTTGTCAAAGGCTCCCTAAATGTTCTTCCTGGATAGTTGAGTTGCAACCCACGTTTGAGTCTAATGGAGAGGTAGGTTAGGAGGTAACAACAGTAAATCCGCCAGCCAAGACTCTGGTTATTGCTCTTTCCACAATTTTGGTGATGGGATGAAGCTGGAGGTTGTTTTGGTCGCTCAGGTATTGGCAGGTCAAATGGCCTTCATGGAGAGGTTGGCATGATTGATCAGCTGGGGCTTTTGAAACATTGGCGGACTCTTTATTTTGGTAAGAGATGGTGCAATTTTGTTCAATCTTGAGTGTGGGTTCCGTCCCTATTCCTTGACAAGTTGACTTGGGTACACTATGACCCTATGGCATTGAGTCATTCGAGTAATAAAAATACCTCAACTTGGTAAAGCAGACATATAACTGGCTGGGGATCTCCAAGGACATCCCAGCATGAAATTTGAAGTTCCTAAAGTGTGCATGGGTGAAGTCCAATTGTTCAGGTCTGGATGAGATTCTCAACTCCTTGCAGCAGGCCTAGGGTCCGTGGACCTTAGTATCTGTCAATTTCCTCGTTGAGCTTCCCAGTTCTAATAGGTTTATTGTAATTATGGTGGTGGTAGACCACTTTACCAAGTTCGCCTTGTATATCCCCTGCTCTTCATCTATCACCTAAGATATCGCTTAGCTCTTTGTGAGCCATGTCTTCTAAATGTTTGGGTTTCTTCTGGAAATCGTAAGTGACTAGGGGCCACAGTTTATAGCGCGCTTTTGGATGGCCCTCTTGGACATTAAGATTAAGCTGTGCCGCTTCACCACATACCATCGCCAATCTGATGGGCAAATGGATTGGGTCAACCAGATCCTTGAGAAGTATCTCTAGCTTTACAAAAACGCTGCACAAGATACCTGGGCAGATGACCTTCCACCAGTGCAATTGTTATATAATAATGCCTTCCACACATCTACCAGGTTTTCACCTTATAAGTCCACATTAGGTTATAACTCCACCTTTTCTATGGGCCTGTGCCTTTGTCTGAAGGTCCCTAAAGTGGTGTAACATGCGCAGCGGATCTGGTGTGCTCAATCCCTGGTCTGGGAACATCTGACCAAAGTCATCTGTGATTACATGAAGCTTGTATGTCAGAAGTGGCTTACCACCCACAAGATCCAAGTGTGTTCCTTGATCAATATTGATATGCACCACCTGAGGATAAAGATGCCCTCACAGAAATAGCAAATAAACGCTCAGGCCCTCATTTGGTTGAGGAGGATTTGGGTAATGGGGCCTTCATGTTTGCTCTCTCCAATAATTGGAAACAGCACCCCATCTTCCACGCTTCCCAGTTGTCACCATTTAAAGGAAAGCCCATTGATCCTGAGCCAGTGGTGATTGAGTACTTGGCGGAAGTGGAGGTGGATGTTGGATTTTAGGGGTATTTAAGCTTGCTGGTGCGTTTGAGGCTTAAAATCCAATAATTAGGGGAGTTAAACCACTTGTTATGATAAATATTTTTAAATAATAAAAGCTAGAAAGTTTTATTTTCTACAGTTTGGTTGGTAGTTATGGGGAAAATGAACCCTATCGATATCCAACCAATCAGTATTGTTCTGTATCAAGGGTCAAAGGGAATTGAAAGATAAGTTCAGAACGGCTTGTTACAGTCTTAATAAGGAGATGTGCTAATTCAGTCTAATGAAGCTCGGAAAACTCACTTCACTTTGGCTGAATCAACAGATGGGGAGTTAATTTTTGGTAAGACGTACCCATGAGGTAATAATTTAATAAATTTTAGCCAATCCCCTTTAGCTAAAATTACTTCACCTTGGGGGACCTCTGTCACGCCTAAAAGAGGGTTGTCCCCGGTTAGTTATTTGAGGAAATTGGATGTGGCAGGGGAAGAAGCCGCCAATGGACTCCCCACATACCCTCGCATGTTCAGGACAATTCAACTTGCCAACTTCATGCTAATTGCCCATTTAGTATTTATAATAGTGTTACCATTTGTGGGGCTCCACCGAGAATTGGCCAGTGTCTTTTGGCTGATAAAATCATTTTTATCATCTAAATAACCCTTTGTATCATTGGAAAAATTGTAAATGTCCAACATTTCCCCATTTTGACCCAAAAATTCTTTTCTTAGAGCCATGAGGGAAAATGTCTGACATCACACCCTCAAGGATGTTGGGGGAGAATAGGGCCATAGAAAGCGGCCATGTACTCAATTTATGGTTACACTGGTAGCCAAAATTTTATAGAATACTCGTCACCTCTCTTGTAGGTGACAGTGAAGGGACCCTCTCAAATAGATCCAAGCTTGCTACTTCTTAGTGTGATGCGGTTATGGTAATATAGGACCAAGTAAGACACTTTAAAGGAAGGGAGGGGATTTAAAAACTCATTGGCCGCTTGTCCCTCCTTTGTAAACGTTTTAGCTAAGTTTGTCATAGCCTCAGATTGAAGCTGAATGATACATTGAGCCAATCTTTTCATGGCTTTTTCAGGTTCCTCAACATTAAAAAGAAATATTATATTTAGTAAAAGGGCGGGTATCCCGGTTCCCGCCCAAACAGAACGTGGAATGGGACATTTTTAGGAACTGGTGATAACTAATCCGGTATGCCACAAGAGCACTGGGTAGGAATTGATCCCAGTGAAGTGGATCAAAGGAGGCCATTTTATGCAGGATAGATACCAAAGTACCATTTGCTCTCTCCACAGTTCTGTTGGTAGAGGAATTATATGAGGCCGAGAAGAGTTGTTAGGTCCCCATAGACGTAGCCAGGATCTTGACTACTCTGGAGGTGAAGTTATTACCATTATCGCAGAGTAGTACTTGAGGACAACCATGGCGAGTGAATTAATTCTGAGATGAGAATGTTATGGTGGCCTTGGCCGTTTGGGCAGGGAGGGCCACGTCTTCAACCCACTTAATAAAGTGGTCAATACCTATTAGGATAAATTTATTCCAATTGGTAGTCTGATGGAGTGGACCTTATACATCTAGACTGATGGTGTGGAAAGGTTGTTGCGGGATAGTGGGTTGATATTGGTATTTAGTCTTGTAACTGGATGGCTTCTTACACACGAGGCAGGCATCCAAGACTTTAACAATAGCTTCCATAGTTGCTTCCCAATAGTACCTCTCCCTAATCCACTCATAGGTTCTCTTTACTCCCCCATGACCAAGGATAGAGTGAGCCTCCATAATAACAGGTACATGTTCCAAAGGCCACAGATAAGGTAACCACTTTGCCCCCACCTGCTTATATAACTTCCCATCCTCCACTTTGGTGTTACAGGAGTGTTGGGTAACATTTTCTGGACAGGCTCATCCTCATCCGCCCAGTCATTGGGGGCCATAAAGAGATTATTTAACCTCTTTGCCTTACTATTATCCAAATGTGAATGGGCAGACGAGTTAACCCATCAACATTCATGTGACAGGTTCCAGCACAGTGTTCAATCTCCATGTCATAATGCTAAAGCTTTAAAGCCCATAATGCTAACCTCCCAGTAGGATCCTTCATATTCTGTAAACTATTTCATGGAAGCGTGGTCAGTAACCACAATTAATTTAGTATCATAAAAGAAAGGATGGTAATGCTTTACAGCTAACAAAACAGCAAGACACTCCTTCTCTGTGACGCTGTTTTTGCGTTTCGCCTTTGGTAGAATCTTACTGAAATAGGATACAAGATGATCCACACCATTATCATCCAGTTGGGCTAAGATGGCCCCAACAGCGTAGTCCGAGGCATCATTAAACAAAATAAAGGGTCTATTATAATCTGGGTGCCATAGGATAAGGCGTTGTTACAGCAGTTGCTTCAGCGTTTCAAAAGCGGCTGCTTGTTCTGTACCCCAATAAAAAGGGGTGTTTTTGCCGATAATTGAATGAGAGGCTCACTGAGCTGAGCGAACTTGGGGATGAACTGATGGTAATACACCATCATACCCAGAAATACCTGAATGTCCTAAAGGTTTGTGGGGCAAGAATTTTAGAAATAGCTTCGACCTTACCTTATAAATGCTATATCCCTTCTTGGAAGATAGTATTTCTGAAGAAATCTAGCTTATTTTAGAAGGAGGAGAATTTTGACGGTTTCAACTTGATGTTAAAAGCCCGCAGGCGTTGAAAGACTTCTTTTAAATAAGCAAGATGATCAGTGAATGTTACTATAAGATGGTGATGTCATCAATATAGACTAACACACAGCTTAGCTTGAGGTCCCAAATAATGTGATCCATTGCATATTGGAAGGATGCTGGAGCATTTCACAGCCCTTGGGGTAAGTGGATAGGATGAAATAAACCTTCACCGCAAATGAGAGCACGTTTCTCTTGATCTTGGGGAGAAAGATCTATTTGCCAATGTTGGGATTTTTTCCCATATTCCCAGCCTGCTAGATTACCTGGAATCTCTAGAAGAAAAATTCCCTAAGGCTAAGTGAATCAGAAATCGGTTAGCCCAAGTTATGGAGTAACTACATTTGGGGGATATTGGATATTCGCCTGGTTGTATCCAATGGGGATCGATCCAGACAAATACTTAAGATCTCATTGGGTGGAGTTACCAACGAAATAGGGGCATCTGATAGTGATTAACTATCAGGTGTACGGATTGGGATTGGTCAGGTTTCATCACCAACTGATTGGGAATGAATAGCAAGTTGCAAGGTGAGTGATGCCGCCTGCAACTAGTGAATTGATCGATTGGTGTGTGACCTACCTTAATGGGTAATAAGTCCCATTACCTAAGCAGGTCGCTAGCCAAATATGGTTGGTTCACTTGGATCGAGAGGAAAACGTTAGGGACACAATTTCTGACTCTTTTTGTTTT
Organism: Massospora cicadina; assembly: GCA_022478985.1. NCBI lineage: Eukaryota > Fungi > Entomophthoromycota > Entomophthoromycetes > Entomophthorales > Entomophthoraceae > Massospora > Massospora cicadina. The sequence continues at coordinate 32,345 of JAKSZP010007015.1, read as the reverse complement.
AGGTCTTGAGGATGTCCAATGATGGAATCCTAGCCAGAATGGTGAAGACCATTGCTGCTGAGATGAGGATGGGTGATTCAATGACAATGGCTGCCATTTCATCTAAGAGGTGTCAACTAAGGGTTAGACAGCTGAATTCCCCGCTATATATTCCCTAGGGTTCACTATAATATAAAACAGTATTAGTTAGACAGATAATAAGAGTTATTTAGCTCTAAGTTATCCATTTGGTATATAGTTAAACTATCATCAGCTTCCATTGTGCTGTTCTGTTTCAAGGATATTATTGCTGTGTGCAATAATAGGAAGACTCTTAGAGAGAAAAGTAAAGATCCAAGTGGGGATCTAGAGAAGAAGGAGCCACAACCGGGGATAGCTGCCAACTGTGTGTTGGACTGCAGAGACTATCACTGGGGTATCTCAGCAAAGATTGGGTGGACAAGAGCCAGGGAATGAATCCCTTTGAGTATGACATCATGAGTATTTAATTGGGAATACTGGCCGAGCATTGGGCCAAAATATAATTCATACTCAACTATGGATAATAGTCTCCATACTATTATTGCTTAATAATTCATTTTACTATACATAACATTAAAGTTCACAAGGAAAACGAACCTTTAAAGTAAAAAGGTTAATAGGGTTGTTGCTGATAAATAACCCAACCAAATCAAATTTTTATAAGTTGGTGCTCACTATGGGGGTAGTTGAGTGAAGAATCTATAATAATGTCATACAAAGATGAGCTACGCAAACTGTGGACCAAGTTAGCCACTGTAAACCAGAATGCTCTAAACTCAGCAGACCATCAGGAGTTCATAGCCTTGAAAGAATGAGTTTCCAAGGTGGAGTAAGGAATAGAAATGTAGTAAGCTTCTGGAATGAGTTACTTGGGAAAGTAACTCCATTGAAGAAGAAAGAAGGGGACCTCATTCAAGAGGTCTTATACCTGAAAATGGAGCAAGAAGAAGATCGCATTTGTTTAAGAACTTTTGGTGCAGATATAGATAGATTAATCAAACAAGTGGAGGAACTTAAAGCTCACAAATGTGCTTGTAAGCCTGATATGGCAAGCGATGCCAAATAAAGAAGTCCTCACATGATACTTGGGAAATTTGAATACCCCAAGGAACATGCCGCCCGCTTTTAATGTAATTTTGGATATGATGCCTGAAGTCACTCCTCAAGTTAACCAAGTAGCCAAACCAAGAGAATTGGCCAGAAATAACTTGGAGGAATTTAGGGCAACGCCAAAATTGGCAATGTTCCATTGGGATAATGCCCAGCATTTTTCTGAATGTTCAACATGACCATGAATAGCTTTGGGGATAATCAAAAGGCGTTGACGGTCATGAATTGCCTAGACACTGACTGTTAAAACTTAATGTTACTTCACCTGGAGGGGAACAGCTGGTCGTATGCTGAAGAAAAGCAGCCATTATGAAAGAGTTTATGAGTCTGACATACATGTCAAAACACAAGCAGGAATTTATAGGAATCCAGTTCTATAAAGAAGAGTCTCTAGCTAGTTTCACAGATCAGTTTTATCAAGAGTCACAGATCCTGGTCAGAGTGAAAGTATTGGACAACTTTGATGCTAGAATTGCCTTGCAAGCAGCCCTTCAGCCCTATCACAATTTGCATCGCATGATGTCTTCCATGTTTTCAATAAAAATAACTACCTCGCAAATGGTAGATAATTTGAAGATTTTGGGAGCAACATTTGATGCCCTAAATAGAAGCTTCAAATCCAATCCAGTATGAAATCTAAATCCCATGAAGGGAAACGAAGGAGTTAAAGAGGCGACTAACTGAACTGTGCCAGGGAATAAGCCCAAAGAATTCAGACGATTAAACAAGAAGGAAAAGGTCTGCTACCAATGTGGCGGGAAATGACATTTCGCCGTGCACTCTAAGAGGATAAAGGATCAGATCAACGTGGTCCAGGCCAAATAGTCAGCAGCCAACAAGGATTTGGGAAAAGTGCCTACGGCCTAGATGGGGAACAGTCTAGATCTGCGGAGTAGCCTGTTCCTCCTGACATTATGAATGAAGAAATTGATATCAGCGATCTGTTCATAGACAGCGAGCAGGATCAGCTGTATCAAGTGGTCAATATGGATGTAAATGCCATGACCAAAGTTGGGGCGAGGAGAATCAACCCTGAGATAATAAAGGAAGTTGCCCAGCTATATGCTCAACAACTGGTGGACAAGATTTGAACTGCTGAGAATCCTGAAGAATTATCCAATGTCCGTTTAGATGAGGCCAATTTGTCTATTCCCCTCAGCGCAATAAAGGCTTCATTTCCTGATTTATTGCGCAAATTATTCACACCCTATATTTGGCTAATAACGCCGCTATTCACTCAGTAAACACTATAATATAATCCTCTGAGTATATGTATATAGACATACAAGTGAATTGAGTATGGGTGAGGGCGATTGTCAACAGTGGAGCTCTTCAATATTGTCTCGACCAATCTGGTAAAGAGGATGAAGATCTCGCCAGACTTGGAACATAAGAAAGAAACAGGACAGCTGGGCCAAACACCACCGTCTCCTGTGGAGCGTATAGCGCACTGCCACTACAATTTGGGTTGTTGGTGGTATCTGTGCCAGCAATAGTTTTAGCCAACCAAAACTATGACATTCTTATCAGAATGGAATTTCTACGAAAATATGGAGTTAAATGTAGCTTTGAGGAAAATATGTTGAACATATTGGGTCTGAAGTTATCATTGGTATATCAGAAGGATGGTGAAGCTCCGCTAAATTGGAGAAACAACTTCATCAATATAATATACAATGATGGCATTGTCCCAATTTGATACCAATTAATTGGTCAGAAGTGACAAGAGATGCTGACAGAATTTTAGAGAACTGGGGAGTTACACTGAGGATCAAGAATGAGAGGGCCATACCACCAGGATCGCAGAAAATAGTCAACACAGGGTTGACATTGGAGATACCTGTACTGTTGTTTGGGGAGGTCAGAAGCCCCTGGAAGAAGTCCAGATTGGAGCCATGGGTGTCTCATGGGATAATAATGCCGGGCTATGGAGAAATTTGAGTTCTCCTGGCGAATTTAAGTGAAAAACTGATGAAGATCAAGAGTTATTAGATCATCGCATTTGTTCATCTGATCCTGACAGCTGCATTGAGAATATTCCACAATTTTGGGACTCTTGACAAAATGGGATTACAAGCTGGAGTAACCAAAAGCATCAACCTATTGGTTGATTGAGAGCAGCTTGCTGATCTGTCAGAAGACCCAGAGGAGGTGCTAAAACTATGCAAAAAGTATTGGGAAGTGTTTTCTCAGGATGACCACAATTTGGGATGTGCACAGGAAGTGATCCATAAGGTCAACACCAGAGAAAATTTGCCGATCAGGATGAGACTAATCCCTCAATTAAAAGCCTCTGAAGCAGTAGTGGAGGATGAAATCAGCAAACTAGTAAAGCATGGCTTTTAGTTCCGTCATCAAGTCCCTGGGCGAGTCCAATTCTGATAGTGAAGAAAAAGGATGGATCCAACCAGGTGGTGATTGACTACCAAAGGCTAAATAAAAATATGAAGAAGGATTCATGTCCCCTAATGAGGATCAACGATGCACTAGATTGTTTAGGAGAAGCAAAATATGTCTCCGCGATGGATCTGATCTTGGGATATTGGCAGATTAACTTTCCAAAGGAAGACCAGGAAAATGTGCGATTATTACCGCGCAGGGTTATACCAGCTGATGAGGATGCCCCAGGGTCAATGTAATGCGCCTGCAACGTTTCAGAGGGCCATGGGCGTGATACTGAGCGACTTGAAGTTGTCATGCGTCCTGGTATATCTGGATGATATAAACGTGTTCAGTATAATGTTTACTGATCACCTACACCACTTGGAAGAAGTATTTAAGCGACTGTATGCAGCTAACCTGAAGATCAAGCCAAGGAAGTGCCACTTCTTTAAAAATAGTTGGAATACCTGGGATTTGTAATCAACTCAAGTGGATTGCAACTGCAAACCCAGAAGTTAGCCGCTATAGAATGGATGGCTGTACCAAAGAGTGTCTGAGACATCCAAGTGCTCCTTGGATGGTCGGATACTATAGAAGATTTATTCAGGACTTCGCCTGAATAGCCAGGCCATTATTCCATTTATTAAAGGATCCGAAAAAAGGATTTATATGGAATGAAGAGGCAAGGACTCCTTCGATGAGTTACGCCAGTATTAAATAGATTTGCCAAATTTGAAATATCCAAATTTCAATCGGGAGTTTATTGTTCAAACCAATGCTTCATTGATGGCAATCGGCTCCATACTAAGCCAAGCAGATGAACTTGAGGATGAACATTCAGTAGTGTATGTGAGCCGGACACTCTCAGCTGCTGAGAGGAACTACACCATGACTGAGCAGGAATGCCTTGCGGTCATTTATGCATGCAAGCAGTTTTGGGTGTATATCCATGGAATGCACTTTAAGGTGGTAACAGACCACTCTTCTCTGTGTTGGCTGCACAATTTAAGAGATCCAGAAGGATGACTGGCCTGATGGGCACTTAAGCTCCAGGCTTATGATTATGAGATTGCCCACTAAGTGGGGGCTTCTCACCAGAACGTGGATGGCTTATCGCGGTTACCAATGGTCCAGATGGTATACCTGCAGGCGGATGAGCTATTCCAGAGAATGGTTGATAGAAAAATTGGGGACAAGCCCCTAGAAATCCAAGGTGCGCTACGGAAAGTGATGGAAAACACTGAGACCATGGATGAACAAGAATTCAAGATGATCAATGGGAATCAGTCATTATTCCCAAAACCGTCAGAAAGAGAAGCTATAGTGCAAGCAGCTCACAAGGTTGTTAGGCATGGAGGCCTAAGGAAAACAACTGACCATATTCGACAGTAATATTACTGGGAATCTATCAACTACAATGTCGCGGATTATCTAGCTTGTTGCGTGGAGTGCCAGCTGCACAAACCACATAAGAATACAACTGGGTACTGACTGGTCCGCCCTGGATTTGCCTGGCACATGGTGTCCATCGACATGATGGGACCACTGATGATGAGCACAGGAGGAGTCAAGTACATTATAGTTGCTATTGACCATCTGATGAGATGGGTCGAGATGAAGGCCCTAACAAGAGTAGATGCTACCAGTACCGTGAGGTTCATCCTGTATCAAGTAGTATACTGGCATGGATGTCCGCAGGTCCTTCTTAGTGACAATGGGACCAACTTCAAGTCTCATGTGATCCCAAGATTAAATGAGATAATGGCGATCTGAGGAGTCATGTCAGTACCTTACCAGCTAGAGATAAACAGACCGGTAGAATGGGTGAATAGAACGCTGGCTGCAACGCTGAGGAAGCTAGTCGCAGGAAGAGCTTCCACGTGGGGAACATACCTGAGTTTGGTGACGTTTGCCTAAAATATTAGTCATCATAAGGTGATGGGAAAGATGCCAATCGAATTGTTATATGGAAGAAAGGCCGCGTTGCCGTCGATTTTATATTCAGTGGTGGAACCTACATTGGGGATGAGTACCGAGCAATACCTGAACTGAATGATGAATATCCTGAGCAATATACAATCACAAGCATTCAATACAACCTTGAAGAAAAGGATACGAGCAAAATTGACGGATGACAAGAACTGACCGGCCTTAGCAGAATATCACATAGGTAAAGAGTTGCCTATTATGATACACATGATTTTGGATGAAGAAACAAATTAGATGCATTGTGGATGGGTCTGTTCAAAGTGATTGCCAAGATGGCGACTGATGCCTACTTTATCAATAATCTCTTGGATGAAAATGTTGTGAATTAAGTCCATGCTAAGTATCTAAAGTGATGAACTGATGAAAAAAAATAAAAGAGTTCCCGAAGGACCAATTAACCATTAAGTTGATCATGTCCTGATGATTAGGTCAACTCCAAATAAAGGACCTCTGAACCAATTTAGATAGTTAAGTCTAAAAAAAGGACCTCTGAACCATAGAAAACTGGCAGGTTTATGTACATAGGACCCAGTTTAGGGGGAAAAAGATGGACCACTGAACCAAAACAAGTTTAAGTCTCTAGGAAAAAGAAGAATAAAGATAAAAAATTGATAAAAGATATTGAGAAAAAAAGATTATAAACTGCACAGAGAAAAAGCTGATACAATTTTATAATTTTTATTGATTGTCCTCAATATGGGGATGATTCCGCCTATGTCGCCTCTTGGGGGAGGGAGGATGGATCACAGTAGGAATGAACAGCATGTCAAAATCGATTTGAGATTGGACGCTAGTGAGGGTGAGACCTACATGAAACCACATTCTTTGAGCAGATGCAGAGCCCAGCGAGAAAGCAACTAGGGGAAGGGAAATTGAGATATCATATGAAGTCAATCATGAAACCCCAGAGCAGGGAGGAAAGCAACAGTATAAGAAGAGGCAATTGGCAAATAACTCCAAGTAATCCTGATAAAGTACCAGAGCTGGAAGATTAGTTCTGAGCGCCTGTCGACAGGCTTCATCAAGAACACTGGACATATAGGCTGGCAACAAAGAAGGGATGCTTGATGGGGGTTGCTTAATCATGCCCCCTATCAACACCATCATTGGAAGATACCAATGGGAAGTGCCAGAGAAGAGATAGTCATGCAGGGAGCAGATTGCATCCTGCAATTAATGACTATGCGATTCTCAGAAGCTAAAGCTGAATGAATGGTGGAACCCAGGCGAGGCTGGAAGCTTCATAGACCAACTTTGAAGAACTTGGCCAGCAAAGCGAAGAGTATAAGCAGTATCCCAATCCAGAATATTATCAAGATCAGAGGGATTCAGAGCTAGGGTTAAAGCCTTGGTGACTTGGGCCCAGAGTTCAGCGTAGGGGATCTTGAAGTAAATACTGTCACCAATGGTGAGCTCAGAGACCAGAACAGCAGGTTTGTATATTGCCCGAGTCAGAAGAAACTCAGGGAGCAGGTCCAACCTGGTAAGAAACGAATGATCAAGAGCAATTGACATAATCTCTGGAGCATCTACAATGATGGTTGGAGCATCAGCAAAAGGAGCCAAATCCGGGAGAGCTTTGAAATACAACTCTGGAATTGATTGCAGAGGAAGAATCAGCCAAAAGTTGTTTGAAATGATAGCCATCCTAATTTTGGAGGGATTAGTTACCATTTCTGGTAATTCGATGGAAGGATTAGCTGCTGGCGCCAGACTAGGCGTATGAGTTCTGGAAGGACCATAGAAGAGTTTCTGTCGAGCATCCCAACTCATATGCTGGAAGAGACAGAGGTCTTAATCAGACAAACTATTCAGAAGCTGCTGGTATTGCGACTCAGAATTTGACATATGAGCTGGATGAGAGGGGGGATGTTGGACTTATATGGAAGTTGACATTATGCACCCTACAATCCATTAAGCTCCAATTTTGGAGAAATTAGTCTCAAAATTGATGAGATAAGCTCTCCAAGGGAAGAATTAGGAATGACATGCGTCAAGAGGTTATGAAAGAAATAACAAGGGCTAATAAAAATAAGTATTCTTAATTGAGCCGCGAAACAAACATTGACGGCAAGAGTCTACTGTCTAGGACAAGGAGAAAATAAGTAAATTAAGGACGCCAGACCAAGAATCCTGAATATGACAGTGGGTCATATACCCTAATGGGGGATAACTGGATCTGAAGACTAATATTGTTACAAGTAAATTGATCAGCTTGGCATGACAGTAGATTGTGGGGACTGCGCTCTGAGAAGGTGGTAGCGAGGAGGAAGCAGAAGAACGCCATATGCTGAAGGTCGTCCTGAGCAGCGTTGAGTATTGATGAGTGTACTCCGCTTGAGCCAATGAAGTATTTGACCAAGTGTCCAAAGTGGTGTTCTCATTCCCCAGTTCTTTTCTCGCTGGAAATCTAGGCAAGAGGGGGGTTGTGTTGGGATTTTTGCCCATATTCGCAGCATGCTAGATTACCTGGAATTGCTAGGGGAAAATTCCCTAAGGAGAAGTGAATTGGAAATCAGTTGGCCTGAGTTTCAAAGGAACTACATTTGGGGGATTTTGGGATATTCGCCTGGTTGTATCCATTGGGGATCAATCCAGATGAATACTTAAGATCTCATCAGGCAGAGTTGCCAACGAAATAGGGGCATCTGATAGTGATAAATTATCAGGTGTACTGATTGGTATCAGTCATGTTTCATCACTGAATGATTGGTAATGAATATCAAGTTGCAGGGTGAGTGATGCCACCTGCAACTAGCGAATCAATTGGTTGGTGCGTTACCTGTCTTAATGGATAATAAGTCCCATTACCTAAGCAGGTCGCTAGCCAAATATAGTTAGTTCGTTGGGATCGAGAGTAAGACGTTAGGGACACCTTTTCTGACTCCTTCTGTTTTAGGTCTCAAGGATGTCCAATGACGGAATCCTAGCCAGGATGGGGAAGACCATTGCTGCTGAGATGAGGATGGGTGATTCAATGACAATGGCTGCCATTTCATCTAAGAGGTGTCAATTAAGGGTTAGACAGCTGAATTCCCCGCTATATATTCCCTAGGGTTCACTATAATAAAAAACAGTAATAGTTAGACAGATAATAAGAGTTATTTAATTCTAAGTTATCCATTTGGTATATAGTTAAACTATCATCAGCTTCCATTGTGCTGTTCTGTCTCAAGGATTTTATTTCTGTGTGCAATAATTGAAAGACTCTTGAAGAGAAGAGTAAAGATCCAAGTGGGGATCTAGAGAAGAAGGAGCCACAATTGTGGATAGCTGTTAACTGTGTGTTGGACTGAAGAGACTGTCACCGGGGTATCTCAGCGAAGATCAGGTGGACAAGAGCCAGGGAACAAATCCCTACGAGTACAATATCACAAGTATTTAATCAGGAATACTGGCCAAGCGTTAGGCTGAAATATAATTCATACTCAACTACAGATAATAGTCTCCATACTATTATTAATTAATAATTTATTATACTATACAACATGACGAAGTGCATGAGGATAATGAACCTGTGCAGTAAATAGGTTACTAGGGTTGTTGCTAATTTAACCCAACTTAAGTAAATTTTTACAGCCAATATCCTCTGGCCAAGTCCATGGCTGAGAAGTATTTTGAGCTGGAGAGTTGTGCAAGGTAATCATCTATGTGTGGGATAGGATAGCTGTCTTTTTAGAGAGGTTATTTAATTTATGGTAGTCCATCACTACCCGATGACCTCCATTCTTTTTTTGATCAGCAAAGGGGAGACGCCCAAGGGCTTTGGGATGGTACTAATAGCCAGCGTCTAATAACTGTCTGAGTTCAATCCTCATTTGCTGTTCTTCAACCTTAGACTTACAGTACAGTTTACATCGAATAGGTTGGTCATCATTAACATCAATGAATTGGCTCCACCCCTTCATATGCCATAATCTGTGTCAGTCTGGATGAAAATATCACTATATGTATCCAATAGAGAATGAACTTGCTTAAGCTCATCAGGTGTTAGGTCATCTGAGATGTGGACGTTAGGCAGAGTACACACCATCTGGTTGGTGAGTAAACCCATATTCAACATCAACTCAAGAAAGTGGACGCTATTTATCTCATTGATGGTAATTAGCTGACCTTTCCCTATCTCATGATGTTTTTTGACAATGATGGGTTTATTAGTAAGGTTCCCAGATAAAATATTAATGGGTGGTTGATAGGCGGGGTCTAGTATACCCAGCAATACACGGGATTTAAAGAGCTTACTCCATCAATGATTATTATGTGCAGCAGATGGGCTTGGGGGGTCTGTAGAGTAATATTGGTAGTGACCACCCGTTGTTCACCAGCCTTGATTACTGTTTCCTCTACATCATAAAATGGAATGCCCTCTGGGGCGTCCATCAATTCAGGCAACTTTATTGTGTTGCATCCAGAGGTTGCGTAAAAATAAAGGTAAAGCAGAGGATGAGTATTCAACTAAACAGGAGTATTATTTTTTATGAGATTTCTCCATTGGTGAAGAATAGAGGAACTTCATAACTTAGTAGGGAGAGGTAAACCTGTTTCATGTTTATTATACCAGCATACTCAATCATAAACTGATTGCCAATAAGCATATCGTAAGAATTATTATCCAAGGCCACAGCGGGAGCTGACAATATGAGCTTTCTAATCTGAATAGGAAAAGAGGCGTAGGCTCTAATAGCATGGGTGCTGTTGAACCCGCTGTTACAAACTCCTGCATACATTTAAGATCAGGAGCCACTTAATCTTCTTGATCATCTTGGAAGAGGGAACTTTCATGGGAGATCCAGTATCCAAGATAGCCCTAACCTGGACTTTTTGAATAACGACCTCTACCTTAATTATGATTCCGCCAAAATTAAGGGGGAGAGCTAATACTTCCTTAAGATGGAGAGTGGAGGCAAGCTTTTTAGCTGTCTTGGGATAGTTATCTTTAATGGATTGTAGGGTGTGAACATGATAAATTGGTTGGATCAGCGAAGCAATAACCTGGTAAGCATCGCTAGAGGTATCAATAACCTCAGGGCACCCCAGAATTTGATTAAGGTAGGTTTCTTGAGGGATCAGGGCTTTATCTACTCCTTCAGGGTTCGGCCAATCCGTTATACCTACTTCAACAGGGGCTCCTAGAACATAATAGCCAACGTCCTCATAATCCCCTTCAGAATCATCATCTGAAGGGTTGTCCATATACATTAGGTGAATGCTAGAAGAGCAGTCAGAGGTGTGGGCCATAAATTTAGTATCTGGGGGCTCATCCGCAACAATGTTCATTGGAGGAGCAGGCGGCTTAGCTTGAGAAGCCTTATAATTAAGCCCATGGTTGTTGGGAGCAACTGTCAAAGGGAGAGGTTTGGGTTTCCTCATAGCTACAGATTTTGGATTAGAGTTGTCTGGAAGAGATAGCATCGTAGAGGTGGATGCTTTAATTCTTCTAGCTTTGGATTGATCAGTGGCTGAGAGCCTTGGGGAAACAGGTGGTTTAGCTTTTGCGACATGTTCCTTAAACCCATTGTTGGTGGTTTTGAATGTCACCTGAGAAAGGGGTTTAGGCTTAGGAGCAGGCTTTTGAACCACTTGGAGAGGTTTGTTAGATGGCACAAGCTGATCGTGGTGGCAAGGTGAGGGTCAGGAACGTTGCCCCATTGATGATAATGCACTATGATTTACTGGTTCGAGAACCTCAGGTTGGCTGGGCGAAGGAAGATCACGTGTGAGCTGCACCGCCAGTGCTGGGCTCAGAGTAGTAATCCACGTAGGGGTCAACTTAGCCTCCTCCGTTGAGGCTTCAGTTAAGCACTCCTCATTAGTCTGAACCTTGGGGTTCATCACAGCTTCATTGGATATTGCACAGGTATACAAATCAGCAACATCTAATAAGGCTTCTTTTATGTGACAAACGTTTTTATAAGTTCGCTTTAGGGAGATGATATGCTGAGCTAAAGAAGTTTGGGAAGCTAACCCAGATAACATAGCTGTGATGGCATCATCTAGGTTTAGCATGTTAGATGCTGACAACCTCTGAGCAGCAAGATATAATCGCTCAGCAAAGGCAGTGATCCTATCACTTTCATACATACTAAAGCGCATAAAAGCCTGTTTTTCCCTAGTTAAATTCTATTTTGGATCTGAATCCTGCTTTAGGAGCTTCTTTAACCTCGGCCCAGATGTGTAATGTATCCATATATAAGGGACTATCAGTTTTTGGGCCAAGCGACTTAAACGAGGAATGATGTTCTTGACTTTCTGGTGGTCAGTCGCCCCTTCCATAGCTGTTTCATAGTTGTATAAGAACGAGGCAATACTACCCTCGCCAGGGGTGAACTTATCCTTCAAGGGACAATTGAATGGCGCTGTTAGAGCTTTTTAAGTCTTAATAGAGCGCTTGCTAGTTGTTGTTCAAGGGCAACTAGCTAGGGGTTAACAGTATAGGGGAGGTTGCAAGGGTTATTCACCCCAACATCCCCATTTTTGATAATTTAATGTGGTTTACTAGCCCCTGTAGTGAGCACAACTTGTTTAGTTTTAGGGTATTTAATCTCGCTGGTGCTTTGAGGCTTAGTATCCAACAATTAGGGGATTTAAATCACTTGTTATAATAAAGATAAATAGGTAATAAAAGCTAGAAAGTTCTGTTTTCTATAGTTTTTATTGGTAGTTGTGGGGGAAAAACGAACCCTCTTGATATCTAACTGGTCAGTACTTAACCTGTATCAATGGTCAAAGGGAATTCAATGATAAGCTTGGAATGGCTTGTTACAGTCCAAATAAGGAAATATGTGAATTCATCCCATCGAATTTTGGAAAATTCACTTCACTTTAGCCAAATTGACAGATGGGGAGTTAATTTTTGGCAAGATAGGCCCATGGGGTAACAATTTGACAAATTTCATCCAATCCCCATTAGCTAAAATTATTTCACCTTGGGCACCTCCACCACGCCTAAAAAAAGGTTGTCCCGCTTAGGTGTTGAAGGGAATTGGATGTGGCAGGGGGAGAAGCCACTGATGGACTCCCCAGGTTCCCTCACATGGTTGGGGCAATTTGGCTGTCTGACTTCGTGCTAATTGCTCAATCAGTATTTATAATAGTGTTACCCCAATTTGTGGGGTCCCACCGGAATTGTCCAGGGTCTTTTTGCTAATAAAATTATTTAAATCATTTAAATCACCCTTATCATCATCAGAAAAATTTAAATGTCCGACATTTACCATTTTCGCCCATTTTGATCCAAAACATTCTTTTCTTAGAGCTATAAGGGCAAATGTCTGACTGTGGATGCTATCTTATAATCTTGTTGCTTGCATCACTTGCTGCAGTACTTGGTGATGTGGAAAGTTTTTCCTCATATGATAGCATCTAGTTGAGTGCTAGTGATTGTGTAAATTGTCATAAGTTGGTGAAATCCTTCCACGTAGCACATCCAGACACTCCCTGCATTCCCCCAGAATGTTGCATCCATCTTGGTAATAAAGCTTACTAAGGCGCACAAAACATTTGCGTTGGTGCAAGTCCAGTGGGGTGCACCCCAACCTAAAAAGGGAAGGATAATGTAAGTCTGAGGGAGCATTTCCTGTGGCTGAATTTCAAGATATTAATGTTTTAAACAAAGAAGGGGAAGAAGCTGGCAGCTATCACCATCATTACCTTAGATGATTTAAACCATGTGGTAGATGAGAGGTGGGTAATGGCGTATCTTTTGAAGGTCACTTCGTTTTCCCATATGTTAACTACTCATGAGCTACCACATAATTCAGGGTGTGTGGGGAAGTGGTGGCATCCAGGGGTCTCTTTTCGGAGTAGGGGTAGTAATCATTCCCCTCAGAGAGTTGTCTCTTGGAGTTTGAGTACTGCTGATATTAATAAATTAGAATCCACTAAAATAAATTAAGTGATTTGGTTACAGGTGTGGGAAGTTTCATCTGCAGTGGCCAATCGTTATTAAAATTGCAAGTCTGTCCGTGATAGATAAAGGTGCAACAAACCTCTTCCTGACCCAGAGGGACCATCTGTATGTGGCCTGGCCATGGACGTCCTCAGTTGCCCACTGAATTAAGTGATGCCAATCAGCTAAACAAAACTACGTTAAGAAGGGAAAGCTAGTGGCAAAGTTATGCAAGATCCAGGTGGTCAGGCTGGAATCAATCTGGTATCATAGATTCTTAGGATGCCAATCTGGCGCAATTGAAAAATTGCAAAATTATTACTGATGGTGAGCGCAAATGTTCAGGTCCCAATTTGTTATGAGTTTATAAAGCAGCGGACCCTGACAGGTTCCACTGTTGCTCCATTTTAGCTATTTTCCACCCTTTTGAAAAATACAATAAAAAGAAGTCCCCCAAAAGGTGTAAATTTTATCTGGAAATTTAAAAGTCCAGAAAACATCTCAAAATTATGGTTGCCAATTTTAGAGGTTTTGGCTGGCGCTTGCAGCTGCCCTTTTCTTATACCATCCATTAATATGGATGGCTGTACAAAGGATTCTGGCTTAGGTTCAGGGTGTTCATTCACCCAGAGTTCCAGGTCAGTCTTATTATATTCGCGCTCCATGACACTATCTGCCAATATCCTGAGATTAGATCCATTTCCAAAAATTACATGGATTCCTCTAGACGATCAAGCACATTATTGATCCCTGGCAGCAGAACTAAAACCTTTTAAGTGATTTTATTCACTTAATGGTTAGTGATCACCATGTAATTTACACCATCTGTTAAAATCTATGAATTTCCTTAATCGTTCATGGCTGACAACCCCTAAAATTGATTAACAGCACAGTTTTGGTGTTGTGCAATTCTACGCTTTGTCTGATACTAATATATAGTTGATTGATAATAGTATGAAGACTATTATCTGTAGTTGAATAAAGCACTATTATTGGGTCCAACGCTTGACCAGTATTCCTCCTTGAAATACATAAGATGTCCTCAATAGGGATTGTTCCCTTATACCGCCTAACTTGATCCACACTCAGATCCTCACTTATGGCTTCTCTCTGGATACACACAGTTGGCAGCAATCCCAAATTTAGCTTAGCTTCTCTTCTCTGGATCCACTCTCAGATCCTTACTCTTTTATCCTAAAGAGTCTCTAATCAAAGCACACAGCAATAATTTTCTTGAAGAAGAATAGAACTAAAAATGGATTCTGGTAAAGTAGATCTTGTATTATACTAATTACTGGTAAAGTGTTGTTTATTAAGTGAATTTTTAGGGAAATTTATAGTGGGAACTTGGTGCTTAACCCTCAGTTGGTACCTCTTTGATGAAACGTCAGCCGTTGACGTTGAAAAACCCATTGTCGTCTCATCAGTGATGGTCTTCCCCATCCTTGCTAAAATTCTGTCATTGGACATCCTTGAGACCTAAAATGGAAAGAGTTAGAAAACGTGTCCCTAACGTTTTTTACTTGATCCCAGTAAACCAACCATAAATGACGAGTGACCTGCTTATGTAATGGGACTTTTTACCCACTAAGGCAGGTCGTTAACCAACTGATCAATTCACTAGTTGCAGGTGGCATCACTTGCCTCGCAACTTGATCCTTAAATTCCCAATTGGTCGGTGATGAAACCTGACCAATCCCAAATGGTATACCTGATAATTAATCATCAATCAACTATCAGATACCTTTATTTTGTCAGCAACTCTGCCCAACAAGATCTTTAGCATTCACCCAGATTAATCCCCAATGAATCTGACCCAGGCATAATACCTAAAATAGCCCAAACATTGTTACCCTGAAATTAGGGTCAACTGATATCCAATTTACTTCGCTCAGGGAATTATCCCCTAGCGACCCCTAGTAATCTAGTCAGCTGATAATATGGGCAAAAATCCCAATACCATCATTTTACTTTACAATAAG
Source organism: Massospora cicadina (assembly GCA_022478985.1). Classification (NCBI taxonomy): domain Eukaryota; kingdom Fungi; phylum Entomophthoromycota; class Entomophthoromycetes; order Entomophthorales; family Entomophthoraceae; genus Massospora; species Massospora cicadina. The sequence continues at coordinate 16,973 of JAKSZP010007015.1, read as the reverse complement.
GATCAGACTTGCCCATGGATTTGAAGAAAGACCAAGGAGTTCATGCTCAACCTATTTGCTAATTTCCTCACTGACTACTGTTTCAGCATCCTTGGATTAGAGGACAGGTCACATTCATAATTTGTTGAGATTCAACCTGCTCCCAATCAATCTAATTTGAATTTCCTACTTCCAATACCTCTCCAAATTTTCCTCTAATGGAGCCTTATTTTCCGCCCCCTAATCAATTTGTTAAAAGGAAGCCTGCTGTCAACTCCCCACCTGATCAACATCAGGATGCTGAAGATCTTGCCAGTGGAGGACGTCGCTATCCTGAAAGGATTAGGAGGAAAACCTCGCCTATAAATATCCGCGCCTTTTCTTAAATAAAGTTACGCTTTTATCTCCAATTCATCCTTATTTTTTACTTATTTCTAGAGCCTCTGTTCAGCAAGCTCCTCTCCGGCCATCATCTTCACCAGTTTTATTATAATAGGTCCCTCATCACCTATTCTCAAGCTTATATCAAGTTACCAGCCCCTACAGTTTAGGATTCCTGGCTCTCCCCGCTGTCTGCTTGCTGCGGGACATTTTAACCCATCCATTTTGGTATGCTTCGGAGGAACTATTGCCCTCAGCTACCCTATCCCAACAAAATAATTGGTGCTCCCTGCCAGGTACTCTCCCAAGCTACCTGGTGAATAAATATATTCACAATGGATGATTCTCGCCAAGACTCTACTTGGCCACTTACTGAAATATCCAGCGTCACACAATGGGTAACCTCCAATGGAAATCGCGACCCTGAGAACAATGAACCCAATTTTATGCAACTCTGTGCTATGCTCAATATCTCTATTCCAGCCCTAGAACCCCAAAACTATTGTTTTCAGCCTACAGGTGTTGCTGATACTATTAATCAATTACTTCTAGGTGCCCTTTTCCCTGGAGATCACTCCCATCATAACCAAGCCTCTGCAGTTCCTGATAATATGTGAGCGCTATATGAATCTGCCACCTTATCTGGCTCCAAAGTAGGAGTATCTCACACAGAGCAATATTTGCGACAGTTTGTGCACCCCGCCATTCACCATTTAGTCCAAATGATGGGGATCCACCATCAAGAAATCTTGAGACAGTTTACCTTGTCACAAGAGTTACACTCCTACCTCCTAGATTTCTACAACTCAGCTTCTTCATTCATAAGAGATAACCATGAGGCTATTCTTGAAAACCGCGCCCAACTTATCTCTATTCAAAACCAACTCTCCCAACTGGATGTGGGAGTGGCTAGCCTGCTTTGTGAGGAAGTAGCTACCCAATTTACTGAGACCACCACAATTATTGAAAGTCAGTTGCAACAAGCCATTACCAACCTCACCAGCCAACTTAATGCTTTTACCAAACAAACTTTTGAACGAATAAGCCAGATTGAATCAACAATCCAACCAGCGTTTAATGTTTCAAGCGTGCCTGAGATTCCAGGGCCCCCTGGCCCTGTGGGTCCCCCAGGCCCCCCTGGGGAGCAAGGATCAGCTGGTCCCACAGGAGTGATGGGGCCCCCTGGTCAGGATGGAAGTGAAGGGCCACCTGGGCCAGCTGGCCCCCCTGGATATGGGCATCCTGGTCCTCGTGGGCCCCCTGGCCCTCCTGGCCCTCCTGGTCCTCCAGGTTTGACTGTGCACTTACCTTCCCCTCCAGAGGATCCTTCCTCAAATAGCCACCTTCTTACTCTCAAATGAAATCTTGAAAATATTGCTCAAAGCTGTTGGCTAACTCGCTCTGGAGAACCTATTGATCCAAACCTTACTGTTGATGCAATTAAGGAAGGGTTAGATAACTCTTACCATCTTTATGATTCTCTCACTGATGATTTATCTCACCAAAAAGAAAAAAATTGTTAGGTTGGAGCAAGACAATTATGAGCTCCAACCCTAGTTCAAAATCTACATGTTTTAATGGAATCAATTCACAACAAACTTCAACAAAAAGCATCCACTGAGTCTCTAATTGCCCAAATTGGGGCTCTTCAAGACGATCTGAACCATTTTAGACAACAAGCTGATTTAAATCGGAATCCTGTGCCTCCTTCCAAATCTGAGCTATCCTAATTCAATTGACTTAGCCCAGTAGGCGTTAATGTTATTTCAGCTCCCATGGGAACTACGTTTAAACCTTCTTTTAAAGACAAGTTCACCCCAAGGGAAGGAAGTATTGCTTCATTTCTATATATTTATGAGAACGCAATGGAAGAAGCTCCTGATCAACAAAAGGTTAAATACTTACCCTCTTGCCTTAGTAGATCCACCCAAGAAATTATGGTACCCCACCTCATGAGATGCAGCACTTGGGCTGAGGTGAAAGCTGCGCTTATTAAAGAATTTGGTAGTGATCTCACCTTGGCAAATCAGAAACAGGCCTTTATGAGTATTAAGTTAAGATGTGGCGAATCTCCCGCAGAGTTTGCTGCTTGATTCTACGCTGAGGCTCAGACATTGGTAACTAATAACCCACCTCACTCTCAATGATGCTGTTGTTGCCATCCTGTCTGCTTTAGAGTTTAACCCGCAGCTCCATCTTCACATGACTTCTGTTAAACGAAACTTTACTTCTATTTTAGATATTAAGGAGGCCCTTCTTGAAATTCCTACTTCTGTAGTTACTGCCACTCCTGCTTCTGCTTCCACCTCACATCCTCAAATTCATGTGGTGAACAAATGAGTCTGGAAAAAATTGAGCTCGACCCAACTGCACCTATTGTGGCCGTCGCAACCACACCATTCAGCATTGTTGGACAAAAATGGCCTGAAGAGAAAGCAAAAGAGGGGTCAGCATAGGGCGAGAGGCTCCCTATGCTGACAACTTTACTGCGCCTCAAGAACAATCAGTTCATACTGTTTCCACTGACCTTGTTGGCCCTAGTGCTCCTGAAGAGGAAACCCCTATTGAGCCTTCCATTGATATTAAACCTAGCGATATTTCTTCTTATCCTCTTTCTAAGTCGGCCCCTGCAGCTATATATTCTATCCCAGCTCAGTGGGGAGTGACGGTAACCTGTATTGAAGTGGTGGTTCACAAGGTGAAGGTTCTTGCTATTGTTGACTCTGGCTCTCCAATTAACATCATTTCTTCTCAACTAATCAGAAAAATTAAGATTCAGCCTGATCTTAACCATTCATCAGAATATGGGACTGCTGGTACCGCATATGCTCAAGCTATAGGTGCTTACTCCCACTTGCCCCTAAAGTTAGGCGGCCTACAGCTCTCTATCCCTGCTGTAGCCTTGGATAATAATAGCTATGACCTCCTATTGGGCACTGGGTTTCTTATGGAACATGCTGCCATTATTAATTTTAAGGATAATTTCATTTCTATATTAGGATACCGTGTCCCTTTACTTTTAACTTCTGCTCTCAAGGAAAAAGGGAAGCGGAAGTTGAGGATGTGCCTGCTTGAGTCTCCTTGATTCCATTGAGCATTTAGAATATCGTGTGTTGGGGTCCAAAGTTAAGTTGCCCCCTCCCATGGTCGAGGCTGAGGAGGGGATGCCTTTACATTCTCCCCAAGTCCTTACCATACCTCCGCAGGCCCAAATCCTGGTAGACACTGGGATCCAGTTGGTTCCCCCTCCTAATCATTTGCTTGAGATATCTAGTTTACCTAACCCTTCTGTATTTGAAGCTCTCCCTGTCCAGGGGTTTTAGATCCCGCTTATCAAGGCACTGTCACTGTTCTTTTAGCCAACCTCTCCCAGTCTCCTAAAGTCATTGAGCTGAACCAACCTATTACTTACGTCCACCTCTTACCTTATGACCAGGTGATGGGGGTTCATGGCGTTGGGACCCTTCATGACTTTGGGTTAGAGGAGCCTCCTGTTGTTGCTGCAGTGCCTGTACAAATTGGTTCTGATTTGTCAGCTGAACAAAAAGCGGCTGCCAAAGCTTTGATTGATGAGTATTCATATATTTTCTCCTTGGGCCCTCACAATTATGGCCATATGCAAGGCGTTCAACACCAGGTCAATACTGGAGATGCTGCTCCTTTTTGCTCTCAACCTTATCACAAATCAAAAAACTGAAGAAGCCCAGGTTACCCTCAAATTAAAGCAATTGCTCAATGCTGGCCTCCTTCAACCATCACGTAGTCCCTGGTCCTCCCCTCTCCTGTTGATTAAGAAGAAGGATGGGAGCCATCATGTTGTTATGGACTATTGACAATTGAATTCCATTACATGCAAGGACAGCTACCCTTTACCCTGCATTGACGACTCCTTACGCTCCTTATCTGGCTCCCAATACTTTTCTGCGATGGACCTGGCCAGTGGCTACTGGCAGATTGATCTTTCCGCTGAGGATCGTGCCAAGTGTGCCCTCATTTCCCATGAAGGGTTGTTTGAGCCCACCCGTATGCCACAGGGGTTATGCAATGCCCCTGCTACCTTCCAACGGGCTATGGACCAGTTGTTTGGGGACCTTAAACTCATGTGTGTGTTAGTATACCTTGATGATGTCACTGTCTTCTCCCAAACATTTACTGCACACCTCAATCATCTTCATCAGGTATTTCAGCAACTATGGGAGGCCTCCTTAAAACTAAAACCCTCTAAATGTAAATTCTTTGAATGAGAAATGGAATTTTTAGGACACAAGGTGACGCGGCAAGGTATCCTCCCCATCCCAGATAAGGTCTCTGCCATTGAACGCATGCCGCTCCAAAGAATTTGTGAGACATCCAAGTCTTTCTGGGAATGGTGGGCTACTACCGCCAGTTTATCTCTCACTTCGCTGACCTTGCTGAACCCTTAGTTGAACTCCTACACAAAAATGTGCCCTTCTTTTGGGGCCCTGAACAACAACAGTCCTTTGATTCCTTACGCACTGCCTTGTCATCAGCCCCTGTCTTAATACATCCTAACTTTGAGCAACCTTTTGTTCTCTTCACTGATGCCAGTGACACCGCTGTAGGCGCCATCCTTTCCCAGTTAGACCAAGACCAAGTTGACCACCCAGTTGCCTATTTTAGCAAGACGTTAACCAAGGCAGAGCGTAATTACTCAGTAACTGAACGTGAGTGCCTGGCAGTTTTACTTGCTATCAAACACTTCCGCCCCTATTTGTATGGTAAACATTTTACAATAGTTACCAATCATTCCTCCCTCCGTTGGCTTTGTCAAATGAAAGATCCCGATGAGAGGTTAGCTCGCTGGGCCCTCAGACTCCAAAATTATGATTTTTCTATAGTTCACAGAGCCAGCGCCATTCATCAAAATGCGGATGGGCTATCTCACCTCCCTATTTTACATGTAACTATTTCTGAAGAATATTGACTTTTTGAGCTTCTCCCTAACCCTAGATTGTGGTCTCAAGAATCTCCAGACATTCAAGCCCGATTAAAGAAGATGGCTGCTAACACTAAAGTCATTGATGGTGTCTTGGTAAAACAGGTTGGCACCGCTTTTCTGCCCTATCTCCGCCCTTCTCTTTGGACTGAAACTATCATGGAAGCCCATAAGACCCTTGGGCATGGGGCTGTAAAGAAAACCCTTGAGTGGCTAAAAACCAAATGCTATTTTGAGAATATGGCTGAGTCCATTCATGATGTTTTGGAAAGTTGCTTCACCTGCCATTCCCAGGACAAGTCTAATCCTCGCTTTAAATTTGAGCTCATAGCCCCTGGGGCCCCTTTTGATACTGTTAGCATCGATGTTGTAGGTCCACTACCTGTGGGTGTCATGGCCATCACTATATTATTCTTGCCATTGACCACCTAACCAAGTGGGTTGAGGCCACTTCAGTCCCTCACGCTACTGCTAGAGCTACTGCCCTCTTCCTGTACCAACACGTATTTTCCCATCACAGTTGCCCACGGGTACTTTTATCAGACAACAGCAAAAATTTATTTCCTCTATAGTCCAGGAATTAACTTTTTTGCTAGGTTTAAAGCACGTCTTCACTACACCAGATTACCCCGTCACCAATGGCGCGGTAGAGCGTGCTAATGGTACTTTAATTTCCATTCTACGAGAATTAGCTGCTTCAGACCCTGTGCATTAGAATGATTTTCTCCCTAGTGCCTTATTGGCCTACCAAGTTAGCTATCATAGGATGATTAAGATGTCCCCTTTCCAAGCCCAATATGGGCGTGAGCCTCTTTTGCCTTCCAGTATTCAACCTATCCTCGCATCAGCTAATCTAAGCAATGTAGAGCTTACCCTGTCATATGTCTCCAAGCTATGGCCAATGGATCTATCAAACCTACAAATTTTAGAGAAGGAGTTAGAGCCAATGAGCACCGTCCTGTGCTCCCTGAATACTCTTTAGGAGATTTAGTTTTATTCTATTACCATCGCCCTGTGGGGCAGGACCCATAAGTTTTCCACCACTTGGTCTGGTCCTTATTGGGTGATACACCATAGGAGCTATTGGGATTTTTTCCTGTATTCTCAGCCTGCTAGATTACCTGGTATTGCTAGGGGGAAAAATTTCCTAAGGCGAAGTGAATTGGAAATTGGTTGGCCCAAATTTCAGAGGAACTACGTTTGGGGGATTTTAGAATATTTGTCTGGTTGTATCTGTCAGGGATTGATCCGGATAAATACCTAATATCTCATTGGGTGGAGCGGCTGACGAAATAAGGGCATCTGATAGTAATTAACTATATGGTGTACTGATTGAGATTGGTCATGTTCTTCACTGACTGATAGGGAATATTTAATGAGTTATGAGGCAGTGATGCCACCTGCAACTAGCAAATTGATTGGTTAGTGAAGTGACCTGCCATAATGGGTAAAAAGTCCCATTATCTAAGCAGGTTGCTAGCCCTTTTATAAATGATTTGCTTGGGTTGAGAGGAAAATGTTAAGGATATGTTTCTGACTCTTTCTGTTTGAGGTCTCAAGGATGTCTAACGTCAGAATCCTAGTCAGGATGGGGAAGACCATCACTGCCAAGACGAGGAAGGGTGATCTAATGGCAACGGCTGCCATTTCATTGAAGAGGTGTCAACTGAGGGTTAGAAAGCCAAATCCCCTATAAATTCCCTAGAATTCACTATAATAAAACACACACAGATTGACACACATTTATGGTCGGATAAGAATTAATAAAGAACATTATTAGTTTGACTGTAGATTGATAATAGTTATACTATCAGCATCTAGCGTGAAGATTCCATCTCAAGGATATTATTGCAGAAGGCAATAATTGGTAGACTCTCAGAGAAGAGTAGAGATCCAAGTGGGGATCTAGAGATGAAGGGAACCACAGCTAAGGGATTGCTACCGACTGTGTGTTGAGCTGAAGGATACTGTCATCAGAGGATCTTAATGAAGATTGAGTGGACAGGATTATAGGGAACAAATCCCTACGAGTGCAATATTCATTATTATCAGAAATACCGGCATAAGCGTTGGGCCTGAAGATAATTCTAACTTGACTACAGATAATAGTTGTCATACTATTATCAGATTAAATATAATCTTACAACGCGAGGTGCACGAGGAAACCAAACCTGTGCAGTAGAAAGATTACTAGGGTTGACCTCCAATAATCAACTCCTAAGAGGAAAATTTTCACAAGTTGGTGCTCACTACAGGGGTAGTTGGGTAGAAAAATTTATCCAGAATGTCATACAAAGAAGAGATGCGTAGGTTGTGGACTGAGATTGCCACAGTGAACCAGAACGCTTTAAACTCTGCGGACCACTGGGAGTTTGCAGCCTTGGAGGAATGAGTAACCAAGGTGGAGGAAGGAGTTGACAATGTAGCCAACTTCAGGAACGAGTTACTTGGCAAAATAATCTCGTTAAGGAAGAAAGAAGGATACCTTGTCTGAGAGGTCCTATTTCTGAAAATGGAATGTGAAGCAGATTGCGTTCATTTGAGAAAATTTGGTGCGGACATTGAGAAGGTTATTAAAAGAAATAGAGAAATTGAAAGCACACAGAAGTGCAAGCGAGTCTGATGTGGCCAATGATGTCAAAGAAGGAAGTCTTCGAATGATACTTGGGAAAACGAATACCCCAAAGAAATATGCTGCCTGCATTCAATGCTATTTTGGAGATGACGCCCAATGACACTCTGCAAGTAAACCAATTAGCTGGACCGAGAGAGTTGGCCCAAACTGACTCGGAGGAATTCAGGGCAACCCCTAAATTGCCTACATTCCATCAGGATAATGCCCCAGCATTTTTACAAATATTCAACATGACCATAAATGGATACAGGGATCGTCAGAAGGCGTTGACGGTCATGAACTGCTTAAACACAGATTGCCAGAATCTGGTGTTACCCCACCTGGAGGGGGACAGCTGGTCTTATGCTGAGGCTAAGGCAGCAATAATGAAGAGGTTTGGCAGTCCAACCCTCATGTCAAAATGCAAGCAAGACTTTATGGGAATTCAATTCCATAAAGATGAGTCTCTTGCAAGCTTTGCAGTTCGATTCTACCAGGAATCACAGATCCTGAATGGAGCGAAGGTGTTAGAGACTTTGATGCAAGAATCTCCTTGCAAGCGACCCTTCAGCCCTATCGCAATTTGCATCAAATGATGTCTTCTGTATTTGTGACAGAGATAACTACCTCACAAATGGTGGACAACCTGAAGATTTTGGGAGCAACGTTTGATGCCCCAAATAGAAGCTTCAAGTCTAATCCAGTTTAAAGTTCAAATCCCACAAAGGGAGGCGAAAGAGCAAAGGAGACTTTTAACCAAACTGTGCTGGGGAATAAGCCCAAGGATTACAATTGGTTAAACAAGAAGGAAAAGGTCTGCTTCCAGTGTGGTGGGAAAGGGCATTTCGCCACACACTGCAAAAAGCTGAAGGATCAAGTTAATATGGTCCAGGCTAAGGAGATAGCAGCCGCCAAGGATTCGGAAAAAGGTCCCATTGTTTAGACAAGGAACAGTCTATAATGGCGGAGAAACCTGTTCCTCCTGACATTATGAATGGAGAAATAGATATTAGTGATCTGTTAGTGGATGACGAGCAGGATCAAATATATCAAGTGGTCAACATGGACATAAACACTGTGACCAGAGCTGGGGTGAAGAAGATCAACCCCTGAGATAGTTCAGGAGGTTGCCCGGCCTTATGCCTGACAACTGGCGGAGAAGATTTGGACTGCCAAAAATCCTGATGAGTTTACTGATATTTGCTTAGATGAGGCCAACCTGTTTATTCCCCTTGGCACAATTAAGGAATCGTTTCCTGAATTATTGGTGCAGATAATTAATACCCTAGATTTGGCTAATAACGCCGCAATTCACTCAGTAAATACCCTATTATATTACTCTGAGTGTACATATATAGATATTCAGGTGAATTGAGTAAGGGTACGGGTGATAGTCAACAGCAGAGCACCCATCAACATTGTGTCAACCAAGCTGGTGAAGAAGATGAAGATCTCTCCGGACTTGGAATACAAGAAGGAATATGGAACAGCTGGTCTGAACACCAGCATTTCCAGTGGAGCATATAGTGTGCTTCCACTACATTCAGGTCATTGGTGGTATCTGCGCCAGTGATAGTTTTGGTGAATCAAAACTATGATATCCTGATTGGAATGGAGTTTCTATGGAAATATGGAGTTAAATGTAACTTTGAGGATAATACGTTGACCATCCTGGGTCAGACGTTACCATTAGTATATTAAAAGAATGGTGAAGTTCTGTTGAACCAGATCAATAACTTCATCAACTTGATATACAATGACAGCATTATACTAATTCAGTACCAATTAGTTGGTAGGAAGCGATGGGAGATGCTGGCCAAAATCCTAGAGAACTGGGGAATTCCTTTATAGATCAAAAAGGAAGAAACCATACTGGCCAGATCGCAGATGATAGTTGACACAGGGTTGACTCTAGAGATTCTGGAGTTGTTGTATGGAGAAGTTGGAAGCCCCTGGAAGAAGTCCAGAGTGGAGCCTTGGGTGGCTCCTGGGATAATTATGCCGGGCCATGGAGAAATATGAGTTCTCTTAGCAAATTTAAGCAAAAAACCGATGAAGATTAAGAAAAATCAAATCATTACATTTATTCATTTAATCCTGACAGAAGAATTGAGATGATTCAATGATTTTGGATCTCTCAAGGAAATGGGATTACTGGCCAGAGCAGCTGAAAGCATCGATTTATTAGTTGATTGAGAGCAGCTCGCAGATCTTCCAGAAGGGCAGAAGGAGGAGGTGCTCAAATTATTTGAGGGATATTGGGAAAAATCAACTCAGGATGATCACGATTTGGGATGCGCGCAAGGCATAATTCACAAAATTGACACTGGAGAAAATTTACTGATAAGAATGAGACTGATCTGAAGATTAAAAGCCACCAAAGCGGAAGTGGAATATGAGATCAGTAAACTAGTAAAGCATGGGCTTCTAGTTCCGTTGTCAAGTCCCTGGGCAAGCCCAATTTTGATTGTAAAGAAAAATGATGGATTAAATTGGGTAGTGATTGACTATCAGAGGCTGAATAAAATTATGAAGAAGGATTTGTATCCCTAACAAGGATCAATGATGCACTAGACTGATTAGGAGAAGCGAAGTATTTCTCCGTGATGGACCTAAATTTCAGGATACTGGCAGATCGACTTGCCAGAAGAAGACCAGGAAAAGTGTGATTATCACCGCACAGGGGTTATACCAGCCAACTAGGATGCCCCAGGGTCTTTGTAATGCGCCCGCAACGTTCCAAAGGGCCATGGACGCGGTATTAAGCGACCTGAAGTTGTCATGCGTCTTGGTATATCTTCATGATATAAACGTGTTCAGTAGGACGTTTACTGATCACCTTCAGCACTTGGAGGAAGTGTTTAAGAGACTGTCTGCGGCTAACCTGAAGATCAAGCCATGGAAGTGCCACTTCTTCAAGAAGGAGCTTAAATACTTGGGATTTGTGATCAACGCAAATGTATTGCAGCTGCAACCCCAGAAGATAGAAGCTATTGAATGGATGGCTGTTCCAAAGACTGTCTGAGACATCCAAGTATTTCTTAGGATGGTGATACTATAGAAAATTTATTCAGGACTTTGCCTGAATAGCTGAGCCCTTATTTCATTTATTAAAGGATCTGAAAAAAGGATTTGTATGGAATGAAGAGGCTCAGGACTCTTTCAATGAGTTACGCCAGTACCTGAAAAATTCGCCAATTCTGAAATCTCCAAATTTTGATCAGGAGTTTATCATTCAAACCAATGCTTCATTGACGGCGATTGGCGCCGTACTGAGCCAAGTAGATGAACTTGGGGACGAACATCTGGTGGCGTATGTGAGCTGAACAAACTCTGCCGCAGAGAGGAATTACACCGTAACTGAGCATGAATGCCTTGCAGTCATATATGCCTGTAAACAGTTTCAGGTGTATGTCCATGGAATGCACTTTAAGGTGGTGATGGACCACTCTTCATTGCGTTAGCTGCACAATTTAAGAGATCCAGAAGGATGACTGGCCTGATGGGCACTCAAACTTCAGGCTTATGATTATGAGATAGTCTACCAAGCAGAGGCTTCTCATCAGAATGTGGATGGCTTATCATGGTTACCGATGGTCCAGTTGGTATATCCGCAGGTGTATGAGCTATTCCAGAGAATGGTCGAAGGAAGAATTGAGGACAAGCCTCAAGAAATCCAAGGTGCACTTCAAAAAGTGATGGAAAACACCGAGACCATGGATGGACAAGTATTTAAGACAATAAACGGGAAATGGCTATTATTCCCAAAACTGTCAAAGAGAGCAGTGATCGTTCTAGCTGCTTATAAGGTTGTTGGGCACGGAGGCCTGAGAAAAATGACCAACCATATTCACCAGTATTATTACTGGGAATCAATTAATTATGAAGTCGCGGACCATCTGGCTTGTTGCATGGAATGCCAACTGCATAAACCACACAAGATTACGACTGGATACTGACTAGTCCAACCTGGATTTGCATGGCACACAGTGTCTATTGACGTGATGGGACTGTTGGTGATGAGTACAGGAGGAGTGAAATACATCATAGTGGTCATTGACCATCTGATTAGATGGGTCTAAACGAAAGCATTAGCCCGATTTGATGCTACCAGTACTGCTAGATTCATCCTGGATCAAGTAGTATACCGGCATGGGTGTCCACAAGTTATACTGAGCAATAATGGGACCAACTTCATGTCCCATGTGATCCCAAGGCTAAATGAAAGAATGGGGATCTGGGGAGTTGTGTCAGTATCATATTGTCCAGAGATGAATGGACTGGTAGAACGGGTCAATGGGACGCTGGCCACAACGCTGAGGAAGCTAGTTGCAGGGAGAACTTCCATGTGGGGGAATGTACCTGAGTTTGGTGACATTCGCCTACAATATCAGTCATCATAAAGCAATTGGAAAGATGCCGTTTGAATTACTTTATGGGAGGAAGGCCACATTATTACTGATATTATATTCAGTAGTAGAACCTACGTCAGTGATGAGTAACAAACAATGCCTTAACTGACTGATGATTATCCTTATCAATATGCAATTGCAATCATTTGATACTACCTTAAAGAAAAGGATACAAGCGAAATTGACAGATGATAAAAACTGACCGCCATTAGAAGAATATCAAATAGGAGAAAGAGTTGCCTATTGCGATATGCATGGTTTTGGACAAAGAAACAAGTTGGATGCATTATGGTTGGGTCCATTTGAAGTAACCGCCAAGATGGCGACTGATGCTTATTCCATCAAGAATCTCTTGGATGGAAGAGTAGTAAATTGAGTCCATGCTAGATATATAAAGTGATGGAACAAAAAAGAGTTCCTATAGGACCGATGAACCAATAAGTTGGTCATGTCCTAATGATTAGGTCAAGCCCAAAAAAAGGACCTCTGAACCATAGAAAACTGGTAGGTTTAAGTGCCCAGGATCCAGTTTGGGGGAAAATATGGACCTCTGAACCAAAACAAGGTCATGTCCCATAGGAAAAAAAATAAAAATAAAAATAAAAAAAATTGATAAAAGATATTTAATATATATATATAAAAGTGTAGATAAAAAAGCCAATATATTTTTATAAAAAATTTATTTTTATTGGTTGTCCTCAGTGCAGGGATGATTCCGCCTATGTCACCTCTTGGGGGAGGGAGGATGGATCGCAGTAGGGGGAATAGCCCATCAAAATTGATATGCATTTGGACACTTGCAAGGGTGAGTCCTACTCGAAACCATGTTCGTTGAGCTGATGCTGAGCCCTGAGAGAACGTGAATAGGGGAAGAGAAATAGATATGTCAGAAGATGCCAATCGTGAAACCCTGGAGTGGGGTGGAAAACAGCAATAAAGGAAGAGGCAATCGGCGAATAACCCTGAGTAATCCCAATAAGGCACTGGCGCTGGAAGATTTGTCTTGAGTGCCTGCTAACAGGCCTCATCAAGAACACCAGACATGTGAGCTGGCAGCAAAGAAGGAATACTTGAGGGAGGTTGTTGAATCATACCCCCAATAAATGCCATCAATGGAAGATAGCGATGGGAAGCTCCAGAGAAGAGGTAGTTGTGTAATGAATGGATTGCATCCTGTAAATGATGACTATAGCTTCATGGAAGCTGAAGCTGAATGACCAATGAAAGTCAGGCAAGGCTGGAAGCTTCATTGACCAACTTTGAAGAACTTGGCCAGCAAAGCGCAGAGCATAAGTGGCAGTATCCCGATCCAGAAGGTTGTCCAGATCTGAGGAAAAGCACTAATGACAATGCCTTGGTGACTTGCACTTGAAGTTCAGCATAGGGAGCTCGGTATGAATGCTGTTACTGATTGTAAGCTCAGAAACCAGCACCGCAGGTTGGTAAAATTGACTGAGTCAGAAGAGGAACTTGGGGAGAAAATCTGACCTGGCCAGGAACGAAAAATCTAGAGCAGTCAGCATAACCTCCAGAGCATCAATGATGATGTTTGGAGCTTCAGTGAAAGGAGCCAAATCCAGAAGGGTTTTGAAGTCCAACTCAGGGATCAACTGCATGGGAAGAGTCAGCCAAGGGTTATTCAAAGTGATGGCACGCCTGGTTTTGGTGGGATTGGATTCCGTTTCCAGTAACTCAACAGAAGGACTAGCTGCTTGCACCAGGCTAGGCATATGAGTCCTGGAAGGACCATAGAAGAGGGTCTGTTGAGCATCCTGACTCATTCGCTGGAAGAGGTGGAGGTCTGAGTTTGACAGACTGTTAAGAAGTTGTTGGTAGTGAGATTCAAGCTCAACATATGAGCAGGACTAGAGGGGGGATGTCAGACTGATATAGAAGTTGACATTATGCACCCTACACTCTATTAGGCTCCAATTTCAGAAAAGTCATTTCATAAAATTAATGAAATAAGCTTTCTGAGGGAATAATGACTTACAGCCAAGAGGTTATGAGCAAAATAATGAAGGTGAATATAAATAAGTATTCTTAATCAAGCCGCGAGACAAATATTGATGGCAAGAGTCTCCTGTCTAGGTGAGGAGAGAATTAGGAATTTAAGGACGCCAGACTGAGAAACCTGAATATGACAGCGGGTCATATACCCTGATGGGGGGAAAACTGGATCCTGGGAAAAAGATCGTCATGAGTAAATTGATCAGCCTGGCATGATAAGAGGTCATAGGGACCGCGCTCTGAGTAGGCGGTAGCGAGGAGGAAGAGGAGGAATGCCATATGCTGAAGGTCATCCCAAGAAGCGTTGAGTATTGATGAAGTACTCTGCTTGAACCAATGAAGTATTTTACCAGGTGTCCAAAGTGGTGTTTCCATGCCCAGTCCTTTTCTCACTGGAAATCTAGGCAAGAGGGGGATGTGTTGGGATTTTTGACCATATTCCCAGCCTGCTAGATTACCTGGTATCACTAGGGAAAAAATTCCTAAGGCAAAGTGAATTGGAAATCAGTTGACCCAAATTTCAGAGGAACTACACTCAGAGGATTTTAGGATATTTGTCTGGTCATATCCATTGGGGATCAATCTGGATGAATAACTAATATCTCATTGGGCGGAGTGGCCAATGAAATAAGGGCATCTGATAGTAATTAACTATTAGGTGTACCAATTGGGATCAGTTGGGTTTCATCACTGACTGATTGGGAATGTTTAATGAGTTGCAAGGCAAGTGATGCCGCCTGAAACTAGAAAATCAATTGGTTAGTGAAGTGACCTGCCATAATGGGTAAAAAGTCCCATTATCTAAGCAGGTTGCTAGCCAATTATGGATGATTTGCTTGGGTCGAGAGGAAAAAGTTAAGGATATGTTTCAGACTCTTTCCATTTGAGGTCTTGAGGATGTTTAACGTTGCAATCCTAGTCAGGATGGGGAAGACCATCACTGTCAAGACAAGGATGGGTGATTCAATGGCAACGGCTGCCAATTCATCAAAGAGGTGTCAACTGAGGGTCAGACAGCCAAATTCCCTATAAATTCCCTAGAATACACTATAATAAAACACACACAGATTGACACATTTATGGTCGGATAAGAATTAATAAAGAACATTATTAGTTTGACTGTAGATTTGATAATAGTTATACTATCAGCATCTAGCGTGAAGATTCCATCTTAAGGATATTGTTGCAGAAGGCAATAATTGGTAGACTCTCAGAGAAGAGTAGAGATCCAAGTGGGGATCTAGAGATGAAGGGAACCATGGCTAAGGGATTGCTGCCGACTGTGTGTTGGGCTGAAGGAGACTGTCATCAGAGGATCTTAATGAAGATTGAGTGGACAGGATTATAGGGAACAAATCCCTAAGAGTGCGATATTCAGTACTATTAAAATTACCGGCTGAAGCGTTGGGCCTGGTTATAATTCTAACTTGACTATGGATAATAGTCGTCATACTATTATCAAATTATATATATTCTTACAATGTGAGGTGCACGAGGAAACCAAACCTGTGCAGTAGAAAGATTACTAGGGTTGACCTCCAATAATCAACTCCTAAGTGTAAAACTTTTACAGGGATCCTGAATACTCTATTGCTGCTACTGGTACTGGCATGGTAGTTAATCGCGTCCACAGCCATTTTCTGTGCAAGTACTATCCCCCTTGACAAGATCTTGAGGGAGGTGTTGTTAGAATTCAACCTGCTCCCAATCAATCTAATTTGAATTTCCTTACTTCCAATACCTCTCCAAATTTTCCTCTAATGGAGCCTTATTTTCCGCCCCCTAATCGATTTTTTAAAAGGAAGCCTGCTGTCAACTCCTCACCTGATCAACATCAGGATGCTGAAGAACTTGCCGGTGGAGGATGTTGCTAACTTGAAAGGATTAGGAGGAAAACCTCGCCTATAAATATCCGCGCCTTTTCTTTAAATAAAGTTACGTTTTTATCTCCAATTCATCCTTATTTTTACTTATTTCTAGAGCCTCTGTTCAGCAAGCTCCTCTCCAGACATCAGCTTCACCAGTTCTATTATAATAGGTCCCTCGACATCTATTCTCAAGCATATAGCAAGTTACCAGCCCCTACGTTTAGTATTCCTGGCTCTCCCCGCTGTCTGCTTGCTGCGGGACATTTTTTCCCATCCATTTTGGTATGCTTCTGAGGAATTGTTGCCCTCAGCTACCCTATCCTGACAGCGTTAATTCTTTATTAACTACAATTTTGTTCTTGGCATAATGATATTTGTCATTTCCATCCTTATTAGTATCCCATGGTATTTGAGAATCTCCTTAAGCATGTTCTTATTTTTTCATCCAACAAACTTGTATTGGATGGAATCATGCCATCATTGTGAATTTGATATTTACAAAAAATTCTTTTTTGTCAGCGGAGTATCTCCTTTCTGTTGATATACCAAAGTAGGGTTTAATCCTAAAGCTTCATGACATTATCCTTAAAATCACATTTATTACCATACTTTCTTAGGAATTTCATCCCAATGAGTATGTCTTGATTTTAATTTGCCACACTATGGCAGGAGCTGATATCACCAGTGATCTAAACCAAAGTTGTAGTGCAATGTATGCTCTGCAAGATATTGTGGTACTCAGTCCAGTGGTT
>JAKSZP010007014.1:0-76797 GCA_022478985.1 Massospora cicadina | reverse complement strand
TAAAGCTTGTTCTATTTATTTAATTCTTGTTAAAAATTCTAAGTAAAATCATTTTCAGCTTTGATTGTGATAGATTTTATTTAATATAGCTTGTTCTATTTGCTTAATACTTGTCTAAAATTAAGATTGGAATCAGTTTCACCTTAGTTTCACAATTGACTTAATTCACTGAATAGAGTATTTATAAAATATATTTATAAATATAAAATTAACTGGTTAGCAGCTTTACTTAATCTTTGTATAAAATTCCAATTGGAATCAGTTTCAGCTTAGTTTCACAATAGACTTAATTCACTGAATAGAGTATATATAAAATATATTTAGTAAATTTAAAATCACCCTGATAGCCAAAATTACACACCAATTTATATATCAGAATCACTGAATAGAGTATATATATAACGTATTAAAAATTTAAAACTAACCCAATAACTAAAATAACCACAATTTAGGCTTAGCACCATTATTAGCAACTTGAGGTTTTATTTCATATTTAAACTTATCAGTGCAAAAACTCCCAAAACAGTACCCTGAGCTTAAAAGGGTGACCCTAAGAAGTGGCACACAATCTCACTTCCTAGCCCGTGGGTTGAAGATGAGCTCTCATTGGCACAGCCTCCATTTGGCCACCAGCTACGCTAGTGACCTCTTTCTAGTATCTATGCCACCACTGCGCTCTGTTATATTTACCTCAAAATTATCATTTGTGCCACTCAGACTAACAGTTTTGCTGTTGCCCTCATGCCCTGTGAGCTAACTTTTTTACTGTAAATTATAACATTGAGCAGCACTCTAAAGTTCAAAATACTAATGATAGTATGGTATAATACCATAAAGTCTATCATTTGTGGCACTCAGACTAACAGCTATGATGTTGCCCTAATACCCTCTGAGCTAACTTATTACTATAAAATTATAACTGTGAGCGTTACTCTAATTTAAAAAAATTAAAATATGGTATAATAATATACAATCTATTATTTGAGGCCCTCAGACTTATAGCTTTGCTGTTTCCCCCCATGACTTGTGAGCTAATTTTTTTCCCTGTAGTATTATACCTCAAAGCAGAACTCTAAGGTGCAAAGTACATATGTAGTGTGGCATAATGCCATAAACCTATTATTTGCCATTTG
This sequence comes from Massospora cicadina, assembly GCA_022478985.1. Taxonomy (NCBI): domain Eukaryota; kingdom Fungi; phylum Entomophthoromycota; class Entomophthoromycetes; order Entomophthorales; family Entomophthoraceae; genus Massospora; species Massospora cicadina. Next base: position 75,664 of record JAKSZP010007014.1, on the reverse strand, counting down.
GACTAACAGCTTTGCTGTTACTCTTGTGGCTAGTAAAATAGTAGCATAATTCAACTAAAAACATTATAATTAACTAAGTTAACAGACTAAAAAAACCAACCATAATTCGTATAATATAGTACTTAATACAAATATAGATGTATTTAGTCAAGGATATCTGACTTAATTGAAGTATAGTAGATATTAAATAAAAAAAAGTTTATTTATAAGTCAACCATTAAAAGAGCAAACACTTTAACAAAGTCATGATAGTTTAAGGCAACACAAATAGCTAGATTAGATAAATCACAGATAATGGTTAGGTTAAGTAGAATATTAAAACCTTGAAAAAACTCATTATAATAAGATTTGTTACCAATTTATCACTTTTGTTAGTGAACAATTATTTTAAAGACAAATTTTAGTAGAGCAAAAAATAAATAGTAAACCATACCTTGATGATGTTAGTGAACATAGATAATTACAGATAGAGTATAATAAAATCAAAAACAGAGTTATTAACTTGTATTACTGCTAAAAAAGTGTTACTAACTTGTATTAAATCAAATAAAAATATTAAAAACTTGCCTTGAAGATATTAATAGATATAGATGATAACATATAGTTTATGCTGAGTACAAAATCAATAATACCTAATAAAATAATATCAAGTAAGAAACAGTTTCACCTTAAAATGCGTGCGGCTAGTTTAGATAGATGCCAAAATCAAAATTGACAGCCTTAAAACATTACAAAAGTAAACAAAGTGGGTTGACCTTAGGACAAATATACAACACTGAGTTTTTTATCCTGCGCTAGTTTTAAACCCGTTTTAATCAAAAACCAACCTAAAGTAGAGCAGGAACAACCCTGCTATGCTATCTACACCTCAACACTAAAAATTATATTATATCAAAAAAATGTTAGAACTTACCATGAGGATTTTAGTAAACATAAAATAACAGATAGATTATGCTGAGATCAAAACCAGCAACATTACTAAAAATATTATAAAGTAAGAAACATAAAAATCACCTTAAAAGATATTTTAACTCTTTCAGATGATTATAGATGGATATATAAGAAATACTACAAAATTAAATATTACCATCAAAGGCTTACAGTGAAAAGATATCATTCAATTAGATTACAAATGGCCAGACTGGAGTTAAACATCTTGTAAAGCAACAAAATTAGATGTTCTATTAGTAATTTAAGTAAAACATCAAAAAAAACTTACCTTGAAAAAGATATCCTTAATCCATTCAGATTTTGGATATTGTGCTGGAATCAAACATCTAGGAAATTAAAATATCAATATCTATACCATCTAGTACTAAAAAAATATCAATATCTATGATGCATGGCATATCCCCCTTTTGGGTTGTGCACCACTAAAAATATCAATATCTGTATTAGTAATATTATATAAAATCATCAAAAACTTAACACAAAATGATGGCAAAAATATTTTAAACTTAAATATTATTCTTACCTTGGTGGTGAGACAAAAAATTTTAATTTAAGTGGTGATAATAAAACTATCTTTCTAGTAAATATTTTAACAAAACAACTAAAAACTATTAAAGTGCTTACCTTTGAGTTGAGATTGTAATTCTGCAATTTGAGCAGTGGATATGAAAACAACAATTTTTTGAATAATTTTCTGCAATTTAAACGGGGATAGCAAAAATAAATATCTAGTAAATATTTTCCTAAATAACTTAAAAACTATTAAAGTGCATACCTAAGAGTTGAATTTTTTGTTTTTCAATTTAAGCGGGGATAGTGAAAACCATAATCTAGCAAATATTTTTTTAATTTAAGCAGTTAATGAAAACAACAATCTAATAAATTTTTTACCAAAATAACTAGAAACTATTAAAGTGCTTACCTTAGAGCTAAAATTATAGTTATGCAATTAAGTGGGGATATTGCACTAAAATAATTAATGCTTTAAACCATTTATAAAATATAGTATTGAGTTATCATTTATTTATTTATTTAACCGAGGCAAGCTGACCAGGGGATGGGCATTACCAAGTATGTGTGGAAAACAAAGATAGATAAAATTGGGCACCCTGGGGTACTCAGGTTACCCCTGTTGCCAGCGGGACTGCCAGGTATGGGAAGGTTGGTGCGCTACTCCAAGGGTTTCCCCCACTATGGAGCAGGTGTGAAGGAAGAGTTCTTTGTGGAGGAACCAGAGTGGGAACCATGATTCTATGAGCGCCTGTTGCCTTGGCCTCATATATTATAGAGCCAGGATTGGAAGTGCTCCAGTAAGTGGACGTGGAACCTGTTGATAACCCCATGGATGGTTGGGACCATGCCCCTGAACGAATCTAAGGCAATGGTGTGGATTGTCCACATTGCAATGGATATCATTAGGGAGCAGAGGGTAAATGGGATTGGTAATTCGATCTGAAGTGCAAGGAGGCTCTTTGATATAAAAATTTCTGCTCGTTTTGGATCTTAAGCAGGCACAAGACTTCATGCCATATGGCTTTGGTTGGGGGGCATGTTTCTAGGCGGTGATGTAGGGAACCCTCCCCTCCACATACTGCGCAGGTTGCATGGAGGGAGTTGGAGTGGTCCGCCGTCCTATAGGTCCTTCTCAGACAGTGCTAGGCGTTGGCTCTTACCCTCAGCTGTAGGAGTGGGTGGTGCGTCATTCTATACACTATCTTCTGTGTGGTTAAATTTTAGGGTGATGTCCAACACATCTAGGTATTTGATTCTAGCAATGGTTGGGGGTCATAGCAAGCATGTCTCTCTGTGGGTGGTTTTCTGGATTCCTTAATTTAAAGTGGGGGCTGGGTCATCCCCTTCCCTGCACAGTGCCAGTGTTCTCTATGGTCCATCCCATGCGATGGATGGTTTGGAGGATACATTTGAAGTGAGGGGGGTTCCATGTGGGCCCGTTGCAGTAGGGCGTTTAGCAAGGTATGATAGTAGTCTGGGTGGGATATGTGGGTTGGTTAATTTGAGCGCCTGTGCGAAGTTAATTCTTTCTGCCCTGGACCAGTGTTATTGTGGGAGGTCTGGGGCAAGGACTTTCTTTATCCAGGTACCCAGGATGCGGTTGGCGTGGCTCTCAAAATCTATTAGTCCCATTTCTCCACTTGAGCGTGGGCCAAATAGTGTTTCCATCCATATGGGAGGATGGGATCTGGGCCACAGCCAGCCCTGGATGAGCGCACAGATTGATGTTATAAAGGTGGGTGAGAAGGCAATTGTGTAGTCAGGGTACCATAGTATTGGGAGGATGAGTGAGTTAGCAACTGACACTCGCCCCATTAGTCCTGGGGATCTTCCCTTGAGGGAGGCGACGCGTTTGGATACCCGCTGTAGTAGGTTGCTTTCCATTGTCTCATTGGCATATCCCCCTGTTTCCAGCCATATCCCAAGGTGGCGGACAGGAGTGGTGGTGGGAGGTGATGCAAAGGGTAAGATGAGTGGGTTTTTCCTTCGTATGGGGGTATGAGATTCTGGTGTTGTAGCCCAGTTGTTAGTGTACTTGCCTAAGAGAATGATTTCTGTTTTCCTTTTGTTGAGCGATGCATTGCTCACCGTGGAGTATTCCTCTAGGGTGCTTTCCAGATGTTGGGCATCATTGTTGTTAGCTATACCTGCCATGAAGTCATCTGCAAAGGCCAGTATCTTGACTGTTGGCTGGCCTTGTGCAGTTATGCCCATGAGGCGTGAGTCAGTTACATGGAGGAGTGGATCAAAACTGAAATTATACAGTAGTGGGCTGAGGGGGTCCCCTTGTTTGAGCCCTCTGTGTGGTGTGATCTTGTTAGTTAGGAAGCCAGTGCCATATACAACCATGGTTGCGGATTCTGTAAGGAGCATCGCCCAGTTTATGAATCTGGGTGGGAGTGTGAAAGCGTGTAGGCATTATTTTAGGTATGGCCAGCTAACGCGGTCATATGTCTTTTCCTGGTCTAAAAAGACTAGGGCTCCAGTTGCTTTGGACTGAAATATGTTTGCAACAGGGTGTATGTTGTTCCAGATTGAGCGCCCTAGTATAAACCCAAACTGGTTGGGTGATAGGACGTCAGAGGAAATTGCGCCTAATCTGGCTGCTAAAATTTTTGTTAGAATTTTTGTGTCAGTATTAGATAGTGCGATTGGACGCCAGTTGGCCAGGTCCAATCTGTCACCATTTTTATTTAAGGTTATGACATATGATTCATGGCCACCAGGTAGGAGGCGTGTTTCCAGCAAGCACTGGTTCATAGACGCCAATAGGAGGGGGGCAATTTGTTGAAAATATTTTTTGTAAAATTTGTAGGGTATCCCATCAGGCCCTGGGCATTTCCTACATGGTGCACCGCGGATTGTATCCCAAAGCTCCTCCCATGTAATTAGATTTAGAATATTGTAGTTCGGTGGTGTGCTTTGTATTCTGGCGGTTTGTATAAATTTTGTGATTTTTTGTGGGTCTGTCAGTGTATCGCAGTATAATTTGGTGTAATAGCGGTGTACTTCCACCTTGACCTCCTCAGGGTCAGTTGCCACGGTGCCGTCAGTCTTGTGGACCTGTGTGCACGTGGGCTGGTTGTTGTGGGAGTGGAATTGGTGGAAGAAATATGTTGAACATGTTTCTCCTTCCTTTATGAACTTACCTTTGTTTGATACTTTGATTCTGTGTTGGTGCTCAAAGATGAGGTTGTTTAGTCAGGTGGATATTTCAGCCCATTTGCTTCCCCAGTTGAGGCTATAACTGGGTCTCAGAGTGTTATGCTTGAGGTGGTCCAGTTCCACCAAGGTACACCTGATTGTGGGTGCATCAGCGGTGTACTTACACGATGCAATATGTCAGGTTTTGTTGATTATTTCCTTTTTGAAATTTGCCCATGTTGCAACGGGATCTGAAGTGAATGGGGCTGTGAATTCTTGGTTTGTGGCCTCTTTTCAACCCATTTGGTTATTTTAGACAATTTTATGTTTTCTGGGTGTAACTTTCTATAGGGCAACACCTGTGCGTGGGTTCATGTTGGCGATAACTGCACCAAAACAAGTCGGTGGTCAGAAAAATTGACTTTTTTTGTTGTAAATTTGGAAATTCTTGATTGTTGGGATTGCGGAATGAGGATGTGATCAATGCGGCTTTTTGATATGAGCGTTCCCTCATGTATGTTTGTCCATGTCATGCGGGGAAGGAGTGGTGATCCAGGGGGAGGACATCCTGTAGGCCAAGGGATGCCTTCATTGTGCGGAATTTGATGTGTCCTGGTGGGTATCCCTTGGGGTTTGGCCATTGGTCTGTGTCAGGGTTATCCCAGCAGTTAAAGTCACCCAACAGGATGGTATCTGGTGGAAGGTGAGTGTTGGAACAGTTTCAAGAAATTTTTTTCTCTCATCTGCGGTGCACGGTGCATAGATGCATGCTATCAAGATTCTTTCCTCTTGGCATGTGATCGTTGTTACCAGGACGCGGCCATGAAGGTATGATGAGGAGTTTGTAATTTTTAATTTTTTGGTATTTTGGACGATCACCCCACAGTGAGACATCCATACCAATTGTGATGTTAAGACTCTAGCTGACCAGGATCCTTCTTCCCCTTGTAGACAGTGGGTTTCTTGGATGGCCAAGATGTCTACAAGGGGTTTTTGCAGGAAGTCCAGCTTTTTGGCTTGGGACATTTGAGCCCTGGCTCCCGCGATGCTTAGCATCCCTATTGACACTGAGGTGTCCGTGGCGCCTCAGGAGTGGTTGGGAGGGCCCTCTGGCCTAACCCACCACAGCTCATTTTGGCCATGCTCCAAATCTGTACTCTAACTCTCTCAGTGACAATGTCAGTTCCCTTGATCTGACTTGATTTTTGTGAGAATTGTGGTTTTTGGAATTTGTGTTATCTTTTCCCACACGTATCTCATGATGGTTCAATGCAGGGTGCTGATTGGGTTCTTTAATTTTAGGGCTTGAATTTGGAGAATTGTGCACCGCATTTTCGCCCATATTGCAGTTGAATTGTTCCTCAAAGTGTGCATGATTGATGTCACTTGGTGACTCAGTCAAATTTCTATAAAAATTTTTAACTTGGACATATTGTTCTGATTGTTTGGCTCAGTTAATATCCAAAATATCCTCCCAAATTTGTCTGGGGTCGATGGATGATTCTGTGTACACTGCCACCTCAGCTGCTGACTGCTTGTGGGCTTTTTGTGCCACTTTTCATTGTTTATGTGTAACTGGGTCCACGATGGAGTAAAGTCCATCTTTACCCCAGCAGAATGGGTGGTGACCATCAGTCATTCTGGAAAAGTTTTCGTTACTTTTGTCCATGGCTTCCTCACAGTAGTCTGCTTCCATTAATCCTTCCTTCACGGGGCATGCGTGTTCCTTGAGTCTCAATGAACCACAGTGGTTGCATATAGGCGGTGCACATTCCAGTGTAACTCAGAATGTGGATGACTGTCCCTCATCCACAAAGTGAAACTCTGCTGTGCAGGGGATTCTTTATAAGTCATCTTCCACTTCAGGGAATGGGATGATCATGGCGATAGCTTTGCCTGTGCACAGGGTTGGCATTAGGAGAAATTGTTGTAATTCAAGTTGCATAATTTCTCCATAGGCTACAAGCCCTTTATGGAGCTCTTCCTTGATTACCTTATGAGGAAGGTTTGTAGAGAGTGAGTCAAATGAGATGAACAAAGTTTTTGCTTTGTTCCATATGGTGCTCGCAGTGTGCACTAGTTTTTTGCCCTCAGGAAGGGCAATTTTGATGCAGACTTTTGCTGCGGCCTCCGCTTCTTCAGCTGTTTCAAAACTAATATTGGTCCAGCCGCAGCCCATGTTGTTGGTGGTGACATATACTGTGTGGGGGAAAAGGGAGGGCTGTGCCTCGCATGTTTTCTCCCACAGGGTTGGGGACTCATCCCCAAGGAAGAGTCAAAGCCTGTGCTCCACCTTTGAAAGGGGTTGGTTACATTGGATATACATGTATTGATCTTGTTTTATAGTAAAAACCATAAACCCAGATGGTGTATGAGTTTGTGTTTTCTTGGTGGCTTGGGTTCCTGGTCCCCTTCCAGGGCGTTTCTTGCCCTTGGGTGCACCATTTTGTGCACCTCTTGATGTGACGCTTGCCCAGTTATTAGATTTATTATTAAATCGCCCATCTCTCCTGTGTGATTATCAAAAATTGCTGTTCAAATCAAATTGTAGTAACTAAAGTGATTGTTACGGGAAATATATTATTGAGTTATCTATATTTAAATTTGGTTATAATTACCTAAAAATGTGATAGCTATTTACATGTCAATATTGTTAAAAGCTTTAAGGAATCAATTCAAAACAAATAACTAATAGTAAGCTCATCAGTGGAGCTTAGATTGTATGTGTTTTGTTGGTTATAATTTCTGCTTAAGTTTTAGATATCTGTATATAATAAAGATATATATTTTAGAAATTTGATATCAACTCATCTATAAAATAAATAAAACCTTGGAGAATTGGTTGATCAAGTTTTACCTCGATTTTGTAATACTCCAAAAATCTCTGATTGGCTGTTATTTTGCTAGAGTGGAGAGTAGTAAAGCTAGATTGTAAGAATTCAATTTGCTCTAATAACAAATTCTCAAAATCTAATTGGCAACATGTAAGCTTTGATTCTCATATTTCACCACTGAACTATACCTGAATAATTAAAGATTTACTTTATGACTACAATGAACAATTTAGGCTTAGCGTCGCTGATAGAAAATTAAATATAATGACATGTTTGATATCAATTAGCTGAAAAAAGCCCAAAACAATACCCCGAGCTTAATTGAGTGACCCATCAATGTGGCGTGCAAATCTCACTTCCTAGCCCAGTGGGTTGATGAGCTCACACCAGCATAGCCTTAGGGCTGTGCCTCCACTACACTCTGAGCCCCATTTGCCTTTGAATAAACTATCATTTGTCTCACTCAAACTAACAGCTTTGCTGTTGCCCTCATGTCCTGTGAGGTAATTTAATACTTTTATAATACCTCTGAGCAATGCTCTAAGGTTCAAAATGCTTAGCTTAGGATGGTATACTACCATAAAACATTCAGATGTGTCACTTGGACTAACAGCTTTGCTGTCATCCTCATGGGTGGGAAATTGGAAAATAACAAAAAATAAGAACTCTTTAGTATAATTAAGCTCACAAACTTAAACAAACTGAGTATAAGCATTGAAACCAAGTTCTTTAGTTCAGATTAAAATATAGCTTCTCAATCTTTTTTGATTTAGATTGAATTATAATAGAAATTAAAGAAGTAGGTTTTAGGATAAGTCAACCATTAAAAGAGCAAAAACTTTAATTTAGTCACAATAGAATAAAGGCAATTTTTTCTGAAATTTATATTTATTGATAATAATTAAATTGTTTAAAATATCAAAACCTGGTGTAGTAAAGCATAATTTAATTTGCCACCAATCTATCACTGTCAGCATTTGTCCTCTCAGCTGCAAAAGAAGAATGTTTTGGGTCAAAATCCGCTGAAAAGGGGAAATGTTGGCCATTTTCAAGTTTGCAATGCTACTACAGATGATTTAAATAATTCCTATGCTTTTTTTGGCCAAAAGACCCTGGCTGATTCTTGATGGAACACTGAAAATTGGGGTAACACAATTTCAGATCCTTCATGGGCAATAAACACAAAATTGAGCAGTCAGATTACTCTGACCACTTGATGGACCCTGGGGCATCCATTGAATGGTACTCCCCAGCTACAACCAGGTCCTTTCAAGCACCTATGCGTGGACAACTCCATTTTATAGGCTTAGGGGTTCCCTCAAGGTGTAATAAATTTCTCAAATGGGGATTGACTGAAAAACATTAGATCGGTACCCCATGGGTACATTTTGGCCAACAATAATTCCCCTTCCATTTTATCAGCCAAAATGAAGCGAGTATCCTGAGCTTCAATAGGCTAGTTTCCCATATTTCTTAATATGAACTAGTCTAAGATATTCTGAACCTATCCTTGAATTCCCCTCAACCCTCAATGCAGTCTAAATAATGAACAGTCAGATGTCAAGGGAAGTCATTTTCTTTCTTTTATCATGCTAATAATAAATTTTATAAAACCCAGTTTTTTATCAGTGCTTTATATCTAATTATATTTTTTAATTTTGTGAAATCCAGTGTCATAAGCATCAGCAAGCAGAAATCAGTTGAATTACTACAATCACAGTTCAAAACAAGCAATACATATATTAATATATTATAGTAAATCAATATGAAAAACCAAAAATTACCTTGAAATGACATTAGCACACATTTAGAATGGTAACAACTTATGGTAAAATAATATTACCAAACTACTATTTATATTAGATTAAATTAATATATTATAAACCTTACCTGATAGTGTTAGTAAACATAAACAATTACAATAGGTTATGCTGACATCAAAATCAATAAAATTACTAAAAATACTACCAAATAAGAAGCAAAACTCACCTCAAAAGGATGTTTGCAATCATTTCAGATGATTAAAAATGATCATACTGTAAATAAACATCTAATGACAACTAAGTATAATCATCAAAAAACTTACCTTGAAATATAACTATAAATAAATTAGTTCACTTATGGTCAGACTGGAAACAAACGCTTGATAATTTAATAAACTAATAGCTATAGATATTAAAAAAGCAAAACCAATATTGAGTTTACCTTAAAAAGAGCTCAGTAGTACTCTTCATATTTAAGCATGTCATGCTGGGATAAAAAAACTAAAAAACTATTTACTAAACGTACGTTTTAATGCTAAACTAATAAAAACAAATAAAGTGAATATTTTTCACAGATGACTAAACTATTAAAAAATTTACCTTTGTGCTGAAATTATAATTCTGAAATCCAAGTGAGGATAACAAAAAATCTATAGTAAATTTTTTCATAAATCCTAAATAACCAAAAACTCCCAATGTGCTTACCTTTGCATTGAAAGTATAATTCTGCAAATTAAGTGCAGATAACAAAAGCAATCTAGAGAATCTTTTTACTAAATTCTAAATAACTATAATCTCTTACTGTACTCACCTATGCAGTAAACTTATACTCCTGCAATTTAAGCATGGATAATGGAAACAACAATCTAGTGAATGTTTTTCTTAAATCCTAAATAATCAAAAACACAAGGCGCTTACCTTTGCCTCAAAAAACACTTCTGAAATTTAAGCAGGGAGAATCAAAACAACAATCTAGTGAATGTTCTCCTAAATCTTAAATACTTAGAAACTAAAAAGTACTTACTTGTATTAGAATTATAGTTCTGTAGATTAAGTGAGGATTAAAAACCATTTATCTATGGAACCTTTTTACTAAATTATAAAAAGTAAAAAAGTTCTTACCTTTGCATTACAATTAAAAAGCTTGATTTAAGCAAGGAGAATTAAAACAACTAAAAAAAGCTTTTTCCTCAATCATAAATAACCAAAAACTATTAAATGCTTACTTTTGCATAGTGTTTATTAATCTACAGTTTAAGTGGGGGCGTTATCACTAAAATTTTTAATAATACTATAAAATCTTTATTTTGGTTTTTATTCTGATACTTAGGTTTAACCTATTGTTGCAAACTACTTGCCTAAAAAGTGATAGATAGTTTACACATTCCCATTATCAAAAAAAACTTTAAAGAATTGATTTTTCAACAATAGCTTACATCAGCTCATCAGTGGAGCTTAATATTAAAGCAATTTTATTGGTGGAGCTTTTGCAGTTAAGTTTTAAAGATCAAAAGCTTTACCATTGAATCATACATATTTAAATATACAAAAATGACTCAGAGAACAGTTGAGATAATTTTTATTTAAATCTCAAGCTTTCCTCTGATTATCTCCAAATTAACCACCACCTCAGGGTGGGGGTAGAAAAGCTAGATTTTAGCTCTCACATTTACTGAAATAAACTCAGGGGTCAGAATTCTAGCAAAGATATGGTATTACATCAAAAAGGTAATTGGAGAATCTAGTGTATATATAATTTAGATAATCTGATATATATATATATATTAAATAAATCTGATAGTTATTTTTACTCAGGATCATTAGAAAATTAGATATTATGTTTTATATTTTGGATTTTTATTAATACATGATTATATTAATAATAGTTCAGAATCTGATAGGCAGTATCATTCATGTTTATTTAATGGGAAATTGGATAAATTATTCTATTTTGAGGATTGAGTTTATATATAAAATTTTACAAATACCTCAAATATCCCAGAAGGCATACTCACCATCAAGGTGGGGGTATTAAAGTGAGTTTAAAGCTTTCTGATTCACTGCAAAATAAACTTGGGGTCAAAAAACTACCTTTCAGTGACCTGATTGCCTATATTTTGGGGTTAGTGTTGCCAAAAGCAAAATAATTTTTGACATTATAAACAAAAAATAAAAGCAACAAAACACCCCAAAAACAGCACACTGAGCTTAAAGTGGTTACTCAAGAAAACATGCACAAATCTCACTTCCTAGCTGAGGGTGTTGAAGATGAGCTTGCACTGGCACAGCCTTAGGGCTGTGCCTCCATTACAATCTGAGCCCCATTTACCTTTAAAAATTATCATCTATCCCACAAGGACTAAAAGCTTTGCTGGTGCCCTCATTCCCTGTTACTAACCATGCTCTGAGTCCCATTCACTTTAAAAAAACTATCATTTGTCCCACTCAGACTAACAGCTATGTCTATTGCCCTCATGGCCTGTGAGCTACCTTATTACTATTATAGTATAACTCTTAGCAATGCTTTAAGGTTCAAAATGCTATTGATAGTATGAGAGAATACTTAAAATAAATCCTTTGTGCCACTCAGACTAACAGCTAAGCTATTGTACTCATGTCCTGTGAGCTAACTTATTACTATTAAAACATAATTTGAGCAATGCTCTAAGGTTTAAAATGCTTATGATAGTTTTATGATATAATACCATAAAACTATCATTGGTTCCACTTGGACTAACAGCTTTGCTGTTGCCCTTGTGGCTGGGGAAATAGTAGCATAACTCCAAATAAATACTTTATATTATAATTAAGTTCTTAAACTTAAGCAAACTTAGTATATCAATAATACCAAGTGCTTTAGTGCAGATTAAAATATAAATTTAAGGTCATTTGATTTAGGTAATATACAGTAAAGATTAAAGAAATAGATATCAGGATAGGCCAACCATCAAAAGAGCAAACACTTTAAAATAGTCATAATAGAATAAAGGCAATATTCTCTAAAATTCATAATTATTTTTTAGTACTAGACAAAATTCATGATTATTAATACTGATTAATTGTTAAAGTATTATACCCTGGAGAAAACTAATTATAATTTAAAATGCCACCAATCATCACTGATCAAAATAAGCAATACATATATTAATACATTATAGCAGATCAATTAGAAAAGATTAAAACTTACCTTAAAATGATATTACCAAATATTTAGGATGGTAACAACTTATTGTGAAATCAAAATCAATGAAACTACTACTTTAAATTAGATCACATATGAATAAAAAACTTAGCCTGATGTTATTAAACTAAAAAATTAAAAATAATTTATGCTGTTTCATAATCAGTAACATTACTAAAAGTATTATCAAAAAAGAAGCAAAACTGACCTTAAAAATTTTAATTATTTTAGATGATTGCAGATGATCATACTGGAAACAATTATCTAGTTAAAAATAAGTATAATCATCAAAAAACCTACCTTGTATACAATAATGAACAAATCAGTTCGCAGATGTTTATACTGAAAGCAAACTATTAATAGCTTTAATAGATTAATAGCTATAGATAGTAAAAAAATAAGTAAAACCAATATAAAGCTTACCTTAAAATGAGCTCAATAGCACTCTTCAAATTTAAGAATGTCATGCTAGGATCATTCTCTATATTTTATTTCTCAAAGGTGTTTTCTGGTATGAAATATCTCCCTTAATCACTTTATCAAAATTAATGTATGATATTCCATCTTGAAGATTATTTTTCCCTCTAATGATGAAAAATAAGTAAATAGCTTATAATTAATGTTTTCATTAAAAATTACATTTTAAAACTTATATTATATATTTTAAATTTATTTGATGTGGGCAACCTGGATGATACTGCACCAATTAATGAAAGTTGAATTAATGGGAAAGGAGTATGATACCTAGAAAACCTTCACATGCAGCACTCTGATAGGCCAGGAGCTCTATGGACCGCCTTGCTATTTGCTATCTCAGTTCAGGTATTAGTATGCAATACCAACACTGTTATAATTGTCCCCTACCCAAAAGGATATGTTATCTTGACTATTATCATCCATTTCATTTTAAAAATAATTACTTTATTTTAATCTTTCTTATTATAGCTTTAAAATACCTGTTTAAGTTGTTTTCCCTAATTTATTACCGTGTTAAGTTATTTTCCCTAATTTATAAAATATCATGTCAAGTTAGGTTGAATTTTGTTTGGTAGTTTTGAAAAATGATATGTCAAATATACGCATAATTTTTATTAGAGATGTTTTGGTTAGCAGTTTGATGGTATTTCATTGATCCAATAGGTCTAATTTTTTTGGTTGAGTGGTTGATGCTTTTTGGTCAATATGATAGGTCAAATAGTTTTAGGTAAGTGATTGTTGGTAAATTATTGAACTAATATTTAAATTGGATTTAGCCAAATGCTGGTGAATTTTAGTTAGATTTATAAAGCTTAATTTTATTTAGCTAAAATTTAAGTTGAATTTGGTTGTTCCTTACATTCAATTGGTTTTACCAAGTGGTTGATAAGTTTTGGTTGATCCAATAAGTTCTTTGGCTTTATCAAGTAGTCCAATGGTATTAAAGTAAATTAATAAATTCATTTGGGTTTGACTAAGTGATTGGTGGTTTTTTGTTGATTAGATAATTTTAACTGTATTGGGTAAGCAGTTGGTGATTAATCAGTTTAATATGTTCAATGGTAATGAGTAAGCAATTTCATATTATCTATAATGTAGAACCTAAATTAATCAGTTCAAATCAGCTGATAATATATAAACCTGAGCAACGCTGGGTAACTCCACTTGAAATCTATAAAACTATTAACTAAAACTACTTTTTTACTGCTAAACTAATAAAAACAAATATATAGTGAATATTTTTCACAAATGACTAAACTATTAAAATGCTTACCTTTGTTTTGTAAATAAAATTCTGCATTTTAAGGGAGCATAATTGAAAATATATGTCTAGTAAAAAAAAATTCTTAAATCCTAAATAACCAAAAACTCTTAATATGCTTAGTTATGCAATAAAACATAAATCTGCACTTTAAGTATAGATAGTAAAAAGCAATCTAATGAATGCTTTTTCTAAATCCTGAATATCCAAAGACTAAAAAAGGCTTACCTTTGCATTAGAATTACAGTCTGTTATTTAGGTGGAGATAATCAAAAATAACAATCTAATGAATGTTTTTCCTAAATCTTAAATAACTATAAATTAAAAAGTGCTTACCTTTGTGTTTAAATTATCATTCTACAAATTAAGCAAGGATAATAAAACATCTATCTAGAGAATCTTTTTACTAAATTATAAAACTATAATCTAATAAAAACTTTTTACCTTAGCAATAAAATTATAGATCTGGTAAGTTAAGTGAGGATTATGATACAACTAAATAGAGAATCTTTTTTCCTAAATCATAATAATCCAAAAACTAAAAAATGCTTACTTAGGGAGGATACCCAAGTGGTAGAGTAGGGACCTCTACCACTGCCTCCCCAAGTTCAATTCTGGTACTGGAACTTTGGGTAGGGGACAATTATGACTGTGTTGGCATTGCGCACCAATGCCCCAAACTGAGATAGTGAATAGTAAAGGCGGTCCATGGAGTTCCTGGCCTACCATATGCCACATGCATGAAGGTTTTCCAGATTTTATCCTCCATTCCCATTCATTTGATTTCCCTTAATTGGTGCAGCATTGTCCCCAGGTTGGCCCACCTCAAATAAAATAAAAACAAAAAATGCTTACTTTTTTGTTGAGTTTATTATTATGAAGTTTAGTGGGGGTGTTACTACTAAAATTATTAACAAAAAATATGAAATCTTTATTTTGTTTCTTTTATTCTGATACTTAGGTTTATGTTTATTGTTGAAAATAACTTACCTAAAATTGTGATAGCTAGATTTATGCATTCCAAAAACTTTTCTTTCTCATTGCAAACACTTTTGCAACCTATTCAATTCAAGAAAGAATCTAGTTTGATAAGCTCACAGAGGAGATTAGTCTGCGCCCATGTCAGGGAGCAGTTGGGCAAGCAAGGTAAGAGGATCAGGTGGAAGGCCCATGGCCTCCAACATTTGAAAACCCCTGGAGAATCCAGCGGAATAGACAAAAATCTCAAAAAACTGGTGGTCACAATTTCCCCAGAGATACTCGCATGGCAAGCACAATGCAACCAGTACATCAACATGCCACACTCCCAGCCACTTTTGTCGGTGGAATTTGGAGTCCGTGTGTATCTGGACATCCAAAAAACGGCCTTATGGGAAAAATTTTGTGAAGATGTACACAAAATTTTCCCGACCGCGGTGTACATTGCATCTCACTCCATGTCATGCAGTTAGTTGGACCTAGGTTTTGAAAGCAAAATAGCAGCAGATGAGGCTGCAGCGGTGCACATAGTGGTCAACCTCCCTGAAGGGCAATGGGTCATCGAAACCAAATGCACCAGATGGACAAAATCAAACCAAATTTTCCTCACATTTGACTTTTTGCCTACTACGGTAAAACGTGACATTTTGGAGCAACACCTGAAAGATGGTCTCGCCATATACAGCAAAATACAATCTTTCAAAATGCAATGCTTCACGCTGATGCCACACCTGTGCACCAGCAAAGCCATTGCAGTTCTGACCCCAACTGAGGAGATTGCAAAGGACCTAACCCAGATCCCGCACTCCACTTTTATTGATATTGCAGGGCATACCACCCACCCATTCTGGGTAACTGTGGACAGCGCGCCCCCCATTTGCACCCACTGTGATGCGTTTGGCCATAAGGTGCACACATGCCCCATCAAGGAGGGTGTCACATTCCAAGAGCACGCCTTGGTGGCCATGGCCAGCGGAGAGGCACACTACAAACCGACTGCAAGCACCAAGGAGGCTTTCCCGTGGGGAGCACAAGGCTGCTACCTATTGGTAAAACCCATCTCCCCACAGGAGCAAAAGAAGGCCAAGCAGGCCCATAGGGCTGTAGTCAAGGAAGCGGCCAAGGCCACCACTGCCATCCCACACTCACAATGCCAGGAGGACATGGAGACCTTCGCAGCAGAAGCAACTTGGGAATCCATCATCCAATCAGATTGGGAATCCCATGCTGAGTGGGCCACTCAATCTGACGATCTGATGGAAGATTTGATCTCACCCAATTGCTGCACCCAAGCTCTGGTCAAAACCAACTTGGGACCTATCCCAACTGAAAAAGATTTTTTTGACCTGCTCAACGGTGCACCAAACTCATCCACACCGCAAAAAATTTGTCCAACGTTGGGAAAATAAAAAGTGAAGGCCAAAGCCAACGTGACTCTTTCCACAAAAATCAACAAAAACCCCAATAGCGTTGCTGCTAACACCCGTGCTGCTGTGAAAGCCCGTGGGGACCTTGAAGAGGCTGGTGGGCCTGGGGGCCCACCCCTCACACCTAAGGTGCAATGGGGGAAACCTTCGCTCTAGGGATGTTGAATATCGCCAGACTCAAGGCCTCCCCATCCTGGGCTAGGAAACTGAGTTCTTTACAACACAATTTACCTGTGAATATCCTGGCCATCCAGGAGTCCCACTGTCCACAAGGTTCCAAGGAAGCTTGGAAAACAATGCTCCTCCCATCCCTATCCTTTTGGTCAAAGCACTGTGGGGTGCTAATTTGGAAAAATAATTTTTTCAAATTCACATCCTCAGAAACTTTCCTAAATGGCTGAGTGCTCGTCGTCACCTTCTCATGGGCTGACGTTGCACATGCAATCATCAACATCTATGCCCCAAATGGTGCACATGAGCGTCAGGAATTTTTCTCATCAGTCAAATCCCTCCCACTACCCCCTGATTCTAACCTAGTTGGTGACATGAACTGTTTGCTAACCTCACCAATGGACCGGTGGCCTCCCTCACCCCACGCCCCACAGGGTCACGTAGAACTACGCGTTCTAAAAGCCATCCTTGGGTTAATGGATGCACTGCTGTGACATGCCCCACTGCTCAAAAACATGACGCGTCCCCACATCCACAATGGCCAATTAAGGTCCATGACCCGCATTGACCTTATTCTAATGCCAGCAAAATTCCAACCCCACAACTCCCACTTCAAAACAATGAAAATGGAATTCTCTGACCACTGACTGGTCTTGATAACCTACCACTTACCCGTCACAGTTGCAAAGGCCCCACATTGGTGCAAAATCCCCCCCCCCGAGCTTGCGTCACCAGGATTTTCCACATGGGTGGAAGAGGCAACTTTGGCAAAATTGTTTGTTGCACCGTTTTGCGCGGACCCCATTTCCACATGGGCAACTTTCAAAGAGGACACCATCCACCACTATTGCCATCTCTCCTCCAGACGCTCACGAGCCACATCAGCGGTTATCTCGCGCGCTCTGGCAGAATTGGCCCACTTGGAGTCTAACATTCCAGCCACAGGATACAGCCCTCCATGGGGCCAGAAGTGGGTGGAGGCAGCCACCCACCTCAACGCACTTGAAAGGCAACACAAACATTGGGTTTGTGTCCAATACAGGGCCACACGCATCACTAAAGGTGACAAGTGCACCGCATACTTCTTTAAAAAATTTTCGCACCACGCCAGAGCGTGGCCTGCACACAGGTGCGAAGATTGGATAATTCCATTTTGGACACACCGGCCAAAGTGGCAATCAAAATGCAAAAATATTACTCTGAGTTATACCGAGCTGAACCAATTCAGCTGGCTGAAATGGCAGAATTTCTTGACTGAGCTCATATCTGCACCATTTTCTGATACCCAGAAATAATGAATTTAATTACTCTGAATGAATTATGGACAGCCATTTGCGGTGCGCCAAACCAAAAATGCCAGGCCCAGATGGCATTCCATATAAGTTCTACAAAAAATATTTCAAATATATATCCCCATTGCTGCTAGCCTCACTTAACCAAAGCCTGTTGGAAACGCGCCTCCTACCAGGAGGACATGAGGCCTTTACTGTCATACTCTTCAAGAAAGGGGATAAGCTTGACTTAGCCAACTGGTGCCCCATTTCTCTAACAAACACAGACACCAAAATTTTAACAGAAATCATGGCTAACCATTTAGGGACTGTAGCATCTGCCACCATCTCCCCAGAACAATTCGGTTTCATCCCCAGAAGGTCAATTTTGGATAACGTGCACTCCGTGGCTAATGCATGTCAGTCCACAGCCTCTGGTGCACTGGTATTTTTGGACCAACAAAAGGCCTATGATAGAGTAAACTGGGAATACCTAAGGCCTGCCTCCATTAATTCCGCCTACCCCCGCTTCATAAACTGGGTAATGCTGCTCATGGAATCTGCGACAATGGCAGTGCGTGGCCCAGGCTTCCTAACAGAAGTAGTCCGCCCTCAAAGGGGCTTGCAACAAGGGGACCCCCTCAGCCCACTCTTATACAACTTCAGCCTTGACCCACTACTGCGAAATGTGAATGCCCAACTCACTGGGGTCCATGTGCCAGGCCAAACCCCAGTCAAGATGATGGCATTTGCAGATGATTGCGTGGTGGGGTTGTCTAATAACAAAGATGCACGCGCGCTTGAAGCCCTCATCCAGGAATATTCCTGGGTAAGCAACGCGGCACTGAACGCCTCCAAAACCGAAATCATCCTCCTTGGTCAGTTTCAGAACTGCTGGGCCCCAGCAATTAGTTCCCAACCCAGCCCATCTGCTCGCCCACATCCACGCCTTACTAACTCAACACACACTGCTCCACTGGTGCTCCCCTTCATTTCACGTCCTACCATAGGACTGGTGCACCATCTGGGCGTGTGGATGGAGGCAGGCGGATATGCGTCAGCAGTAATGGAGTGCCGTATACTGGACAACGTGACAAAGCAAATCGCCTCTCTCAGAGCCCACCCTACTACCCTCACTGGCAGGGTTGTTCTTGCCAACTCTATGCTCCTATCCAAAGTCTGGTTCGGAGCCCATGCCATCCCCTTCTCCCCAAGCTTCTTCAAATCCCTGTATGCTTTGCTGCAAGGATGGCTTTGGTCAGGCCGCCCTCCATCATTACGGCTAGAGGTCATGTTTGGCCCTCATCATCAAGATGGCATGGGCCTGCTTGACTTCAAAGCCCATGCTGCCAAGATCCTGGGCACCTGGATCGCGGCCATCACCGCTCCTACACTCCCATCCCAACACTGGTCCCGCGTGGCCTGCTCCAACTTCTCCTGAGCCTTGGGCCTCAACAATCCATCAAACCCCCACTCCCTGATGAAATACCTCGCATCACACACATTGGCCACAGGTCCTCACGGGACTAAAACCCACTACAAACGAATCCTACTCTCCATGTAAAGCGCAGAATGGAGAATTTGTATTAGCGGACATACAACCCAAAGAGGCCGCCCCTCTCCTCAGTTCACACAAGAGGTACGGGGCTACCCATCCATGATGGCGTGATCCCCATTCAACCCCATGTCCTATCCAGGGTGGACTACCTGGACATGATGGACATCCCTTATTCCACTGAGACCCAAAAGACTATCTGGAAATACGCACACCATCCTCTGTTGCAGCCTCAAGTCCGCTCCCATGTGTGGCGCTGCCTGAGGCGGGTGTATCATACAGCTGAGCGCTCTAACGCTTTACACTCATCCTGTGTCATGTGTGGCCAGTATGGAACACTGTTCCACCGCCTGGAGAAGTGCCCCACCTCTAAAGTGATATGGCGCGAAGTTCAACGTCTGCTGGGCCAGGATCAAACGCATCCCTTCAGTCTGTCAAGAGATATGTTTGCTTAATCAATGGCCTCCCCCTTCCACCCTTCCTCCATGCTCTGGTGGTTGCAATCGCCATGTGGACTATCCACACGATTGTCTTGGATGCCATTGCTGGCTCCATCCCCACCCTCCCAGAAGCTGTCCACAGATTCTGGTCTCATTTGGTGGACCACTTTCAAGTGTGGATGTTTGAATACCTCCCGCCGCATTGCCAACAGCTGGTCTCCTCCTGGTTCCCAGTCTGGTTCATCAAATCAGACCCCTTCCTCCACACGTGCTCAATAGTGGCTACGGCCCCTTCACATGTTCCCTCCATCTCCCCATAAGTGGCGTTCCCGCTGGCAACAAGAGATAGCATCGCTTCTCTGGGGTGCCTCCCTGGTACTAAGTTTGTCTTTCCTGAGTCATATTTGGAAGTGTCCATCCCATGGTCAGCCTTCCCCGCAATAAATTTAAAATTTAGATTTATGCATTCCCAGTAACAAAAAAGCTATAAAGCATCTTCCCATCAATAGCTTACATCAGCTCATCACTGGAGCTTAATATAAAAGTGTTTTTTTGAAACTTCTGCAGTTAAGTTTTATAGATTTGAAAGCTTTAGCATTAAATCACCTATATATATATATATATAAAAATGAATTAGAGAATTGGAGAATTATTTTGTAATATATTTTAAAAATACTCTGAACATCATTAATTAGCTGCTACCTCAGGGAGGGGGTGGAAAAGCTATATATATGAAAGATAATTTGCCCTACTAACAAAATCTAAAAATCTTATTGGCATTGGTTTAGGCTTCAAATCACCACTGATTCAAACAACTGAATGATGATATAATAAAATGTAATTTAAATTAGTAATTACCTAAATTACTGAACAAGTTAAGCTTAGCATTACTCTTAGCAAATAAAAATTTGACATCATAATTCGTATCAAAAATCCCCAAACCCACCCAAAACAGCACACTGAGCTTAAAAGGGTGGCCTCAAGAAAACGTGTGAAAATCTCATGACCTAGCTGTGGGTGTTGAAGATGAGCTTGCACTGGCACAGCCTTAGGGTTTACCTCCTCTATGCTTTGAGCCCCATTTATCTTAAAAGAACTATCCTTTGTGCCACTCAGACTAACAGCTAAGCTATTGGTCTCATGACCTATGAGCTAACTTATTGTTATTAAAACATAACCCTGAGCAATGCTTTAAGTTTTAAAAAGCTTATGATAATGTATAGTATAATACAATAAAAATATCATTTGTGCCACTCAAACTAATAGCTTTGCTGTTTCCCTTGTGGCTGGGGAAATAATAGCATAACAACAAATAAAACTCCATAATACATCTAAGCTTATAAACTTAAGGCAAACGGGGTATATCAATATAAATAAATGTTTTAGTGCAAATTAAAATATAATTATCAAAGTTATTTGATTGTAGTGATAAATAGTAGAGATTTTGAGAAACAGATATCAGGATAGGCCAACCATCAAAAGATCAAACACTTTAAGATAACCATAATATATTAAAGGCAATATTCTCCAAAATTTACAAATTATTGTACTGATTATGTTAAAGAAAGTAAAATTTAATGAAAACTAAGAATATTTTAATTAGCCATCAATTTATCACTGCTCAAAATAAGCAATGCATATTTTAATATATCATAGTAGATCATTAGAAAAAATAAAAAGTTAACTTGATAATGATATTAGCAAAGATTTAGGATAGTAACAGTGTTGAGTAATTGACTGGACCTAATCGTTGGATATTTGATCATATCAGATATCTGCAATTATGGATCAGGTGTATCCTAA
The DNA here is from genome assembly GCA_022478985.1 of Massospora cicadina. NCBI lineage: Eukaryota > Fungi > Entomophthoromycota > Entomophthoromycetes > Entomophthorales > Entomophthoraceae > Massospora > Massospora cicadina. Next base: position 53,895 of record JAKSZP010007014.1, on the reverse strand, counting down.
ATATATCCAAACTTGGGATTTGCAGCCTAGCAATTTCACTTAATAATTTTTGACTATGATGACACAGGCTCAAGGTCTTCGATGGTTAAGTTGGACTTAGATTAAGTTTTGACTTAATGACTCAGGCACATGGGCTTTGTTGGTCTATGTCAAAATTAGTCTTTAATATCAGTCAAGTTTTTTTTCGATTTAATTACTAATTAGTGATACAAATTGCATTGGTATGTGCTGCTAATTAAATGTGAAAGTGAATCAATTCAGCTATTTTGAAGACATATCCAAAATGTCATCTTGAGAATGATTATGATATTTACTCCAACCCTGAGGCTGAGCATACTGCCCTGAGTCAAAGTATTTGTAGACGTTCTTACAAACTTTTTACATGGTCAAGTGCCACTGAAAATGAGATGTCATGGGTAAGATGTGGTGAACATTGAACCCTATAAATAACCCTTAAGTTGACACTAATAAAGAACACTCAACTACTGGACTTGTTTATAATTTAACGTATAAACCTTTTTGTTTAGTACTTTCTTTTGTGTTAGCCAATTTTTACTTGGGATCAGTAGGATCAGGGCGGCGTGCCATCATCCAAGTAAAAATGACAGGGTATACAAATTGAGTACTACCAAGAAGACATATCTTAAATTATAATCACCATCCTGTTTATTGTCACCATAAAATAGATGCTTGAAGCCCTAACTTACGATTAGAGAAGAACCAGCCATCAGAATAGAGCCCAAAATTCAACAAGTGGCGCTCATGGCTGGGACTGCAGATGGTGACCGCGCTGAACAGGGGAGCAATCTTAATCAATTATTCAGAACCATTGCCAGGCCCAATGGGAATACTGAAATGACTTTGTCCCAGATTAATTGGGAGGATGTACCCATTATTACCTATCCCCACAATCCCATTTCACCTGAAGAGCTGGAACATCTTGAGCAGCAGTTGTTAAGAGGGTATCAAATAGGATTAGGGCCCGCGGACAATAGTAGCAACCCTTTTTACCACCAATGACAGCAAGATGTGTTGTGGATGAGATATCTTGCTCATCATCAATTAATTGTAGCTCACATCCAAAACAATTTAATTAGGATAGAGAATATTGCCCAATACTTAATTGAATTTTTACATCCCACCTCTAGGAATTCTTAGATGACAATCGCCCACCATCATGCAGCCATTACTGAGTTGGTGAACTTCTCTTGCAACTCCAGCCAGACAGGCCAAATTTTAAATGAGCGATTGGAAGCCAACTTTACTGAGGTCCATTCTAGTTTGGAGGCAAATTACAACTTAGCCACTTGGTCAAATGACCGGGTAGCTGAATTAGCACAAGAGCTAAATGACAGATTGCATCCTATCTTTGAAAATTTCTTGGATGAAAGAGGTGTCACCAAATCTTGGGTCAGCAATATCACTCAGACTTCTATTAATGCTTCAGAGTCCATGAGGCTTAATTGTGAAGCCCAAGAGGCGCAGTTAAACCATAACAATGAATTTTGTGACCAGTATCAACGCCTGAGCGCCCAAATTTCACAATTGAAGGATGAATACACCGGAAAAATCAATTACTGGCAAACACAATTTGAGGACCAACAGGCGAAAAATGAGAAAAATCAAGGCTCTAAAGATCGTCTTAATCTACACATCAATAATCTCAATGATGATGTTAATGTTATTAATGAGTCAAACAATAATCTCCATGGAGAATTGAACCAGTGCAAGAAGGCAGTAAAAGAAAAGGACCAAGTGATTTCCACCTTGCAGCTACAAGATACTAGCCTGAATGAGGAAATTGCGAAATTAAAATTAAAAAATCAAAATCATGCCAATTGGGAAAATGAAATCAATGAGCAAATTCGAGCTCTGGATGACAGGCGTTGTCAGTGAGCTACAATCCATTTGACTGTAAATTCTTCCAAATATTAATGGGACGAAGCTTCAGAAATAGCTACTGAAATGGACACTGGGCCACGTCAACAACTGCCTAGCAATATGGTTGCTTTGGCCAACCCTAGCACCTCAAACTGGGATACAATGCCCCAATGCCCTAGTATGCCTGGCTCTAGTCAACCTAAAAATAAATTTTGATAACCAAGAACGGGGAATTGATAATTATAAACCAGCAAACCTGCCAGCCTTTGACAATAATGTAAGTATTACCACATTTGTCAAATGTTTTGAAATGGCCATGCATGGGGCCAGCAACCGCAACAAAGCAGCCACCATGATTAACTGCTTGGATGAGTGGAGCATTGAGTTAATTATGCCTCACATTAATGAAAATCCAACATATGCCGAAGTCAAGGAGGCCGTGATTCATGAATTTGGAGGTCCAGAACGGATGTTGACCAGAAATTTCAAGTTTATGAACATCAGCTTTAAGAAAGATGAAGCAATTGACAAATTTGCGGATCAATTCTATTGTGAAGCTCAAGTTCTCTTAGGCGCGCGGGCTATGATCAATTTTGATGCCAAGATTGCACTAGAGCATGCAGTAGAACCTTACCCTTATCTATTAAACACTCTATTGCCTGCTTTTGTGCAAAACCTTGTGACATCTGAATTGGTTGACTACTTGCGCAGATGCTCAAAAGATTATGGCCCTCCTAATACTGGTTACAGATTGGGAACCGCTGCCTTTGCTGGAAAGCCCTTCAAAACCAATAAGAAGATTGACATTAATCTGTCTGTAAGAAATGAGCAAAACTCAAATGCAAGAGCCCCACGGCCAGTGAGTGAAATTACTTGCTTTAAAAGCAATCATAAAGGTCACTATGTTTCCTAATGCCGTCAACAAAATGTCAACATAGTCCTTCCCAATACCGTGCAGGAGGAGGGAAAAGAACAAGCACAATAGATGTGGGATGCTCTATTGTGCCTAAGACACTAGTCCCACCCAATCAATAAGAAAACAATGGCTATGGGGCCTCGTTTAACAATGAAATCAAATTCTATTTTAGGATCAAAGGAAGATTCCTCAAACATACATGTGGTAACTCGCTCCCAGAGTAAGGTTGTCATACCTGAAGCCTCTGAGGTAGTCACTAAACCCTATGTGCAACAAATACTTGAGAATATTCCAGCCAACGGGCCAAGCAATGCAGCAGATACCCCAAGCCTGAAAGGGGTCAATATAGCAATGCCAATCGACACATTCATCAATGAATGTCCCAGTATTGGGAATACTCTATAGCACACACTTAACTCCCTGGATTCTTCCCATATTCACTTAGTAAACTCTATTGATTCTTACTACTCTGAGTGCACTTATGTGGATATTCTGGTCAACAAGGTTAAAGTTATAGCTATTGTTGATAGTGGAGCACCTGTAAACATTGTTTCCATGAAGCTGGTTAAGAAACTGAAAATAGCTATGGACATTGACCATCATCAAGAATATGGGACCGCAGGCCTTAAAAGCTTTAAGAGTGAAAGAGCTTACAATGCTTTGCCACTGCAATTTGGAGCTTTGGTAGTAGCTGCACCCACTATAGTGCTTCCAAACGCCAATTATGACATATCAATTGGAACTAGTTTTTTAAGGACCTATGGGATCTCATGCGATTTTAAAGAAAACATCTTGATGATAATGGCCAATCACTTCCAATCTATTACTCTCACAACAATAAGAAGCCCATAAGCCATCATAGGAATTTTATCAATATATCTTATGCCAATGGGATAATACCAGTAGGGTATATTCAGCGGGGGAATTGAAGCCGCCCTATGCCAACTGCCATAAACGAAAATTGAGGAATACCTCTACATGTGAATAAGGATGAGGTGATAGCTCCAGGCCATCAACTGGTTATGAGGACTGGAACCACACTGGATATTCCAGAAGGACTGTATGGGGAGGTTGTATCCCCATGGCATCATTTTCAAATGGAACCTAGCGTGGCGCCCATAATACTTATACTGGGGCACAGAGAGATTAATGTCTTACTAGCAATTTTGACCAGCTGAATTATTAAGGTCAAGAAATATCAAGTAGTCACTTTTGTGCATCTGTTTCTGAGGGATGATTTAATATCAGCTGTCAAATTTGGTGACTTATCCAAGTTCAGCTTTACTGACCAAAACCCTTGTGGTACATACTGTAGTATCTTGAGAATCATTTACCAGCTTATCAGAACAACAGAAGGATGAAGCACTAAAGTTAATTGAACAATACTCCAAAATTTTCGCCAAAAACGACCAAGATTTAGGTTGTGTAAAAGGAGTTCAGCATTCCCCCCTTGGGTTGGGACCATCTAGTACTAAAAAAAAGGATTTCAGCATTTTGTTGATACTGGGGACCATATGCCTATTAGAATGAGGCCAATTTGGAGCCCCAGAGCCAGTGACTAAATAGTCAGTGAAGAGTTAGACAAATTGCTAAAAGTGGAATGATAGTGCCATCCAAAAGCCCGTGGGCCAGCCCCATTTTAATCATAAAAAAGAAAGATGGCAGCAATCAAGTTGTGATTGATTATTGATGCCTCAATGCCATTACAAAAAAGGATTTGTATCCATTGCCCAGAATTGACAATGCTCTGAACCTTCTGAGAGGGGCGAAGTACTTTACTGCAATGGACCTCATCTCCATATATTGGCAAATTGAGCTGCCACCAGAGGAGCAAGAAAAGTGCGCAATGATTGCTGCTCAAGGGCTTTTTCAACTGACACTCATGCCACAGGGGCTGTGTAACGCACCAACAACTTTTCAGCATGCAATGGACACAATCTTGGGGGACCTTAAATTGTCCTGCGTTCTGGTGTACCTGGATGACATCAATGTCTTTTCACGAATGTTTTCCAAACATCTGGAGCACCTTGAACAAGTGTTTGAATGACTGTTGAAGGCCAATCTGAAGATAAAACCTAGAAAATGCCAATTCTTTAAAGAACAAATTGGAATACCTTGGGTTTGTCTTTGATTCCAAGGGCTTCCGGCCTCAGCCTCAAAAGGTGGAGGTGATTAACAATATGCAACCTCTGATGAGTATGAGAGATGTTCAAGTGTTCTTAGGTATGGTAGGATACTATAGAAAATTTGTGGAAGGGTTTTCAAAGATTGCTGAGCCTCTATTCCACTTACTACAAGGAGGAGTTCATTTTTGCTGGGCAGAGGAATGCCAACAAGCCTTTGAAGCTTTATAAACAAAATGAGCTTAGCGCCTATCCTCCAATATCCCAATTTCAGCAAGCCTTTTATCATACAAACTTACGCCTCATTGACTGCGATTGGTGGTGTGCTATTGCAGTTTAAGGATGTTGGCGAGGAGCATCCAGTTGCTTATTGCAGCAGAATGCTGAATAAGCATGAACGTAATTATACGGTGACTGAAAGAGAATGTCTGGCTGTCATCTATGCTTGTAAACAATTTCAGGTCTACATTCATGGCACCAAGTTTCAAGTAGTAACGGATCACAGCTCATTACAATGGCTCCACAATCTCAAGGAACCTGAAGGATGGTTAGCCCGCTGGGCTCTGATATTACAAGCATACAATTATGAATTTATTCATAGAGCTGGAGCAGCCCATCAAAATGCAGATGGACTATCATGACTTCCTATTGTTGCTGTCCTGAGCAGTTTAGACAATGAGCTTCATGAAAAAATGCTTAACCAAAAGTATGGAGATGAACCACCTGAAGTTCAAAAAGTGATCAAGAAAGCACTAATCAACACCAAGTATTGTAATAGAGTTATATACAAACTTAAGCCCAATGGACAATGTCAAAACTTCCTAAAACCTTCCAACCAAATGGAGATTATTATACAAGCACACAAGGCTGTTGGGAATGGGGGATTGACTAAGATGCTATAATTTATTCAAGCCAGTTACTATTGGGATTCCATGCAATTTGATATCCAAGATGTGCTCAATAAATGTCATTCATGCCAAATCACAAAACCTATGAAGTCAGATGTGAAATAGCAATTGATCAAACCTGACTGGGCCTGGCATATAATGTCAATTGATGTAATTGGCCCTTTTCCTGTGAGTAGCCTAGGCAACAAATACATAATTGTTGCGATTGACCATCTAACAAAATTGGTGGAAGCAAAAGCAATTTGAGACGTCAGGGCCCTAACTACCGCCAAGTTCATTATGGATAAGATTATCTATAAGCACAGATGCCCCCAGAAGATCTTGACGGACAATGGCATGAATTTTACTGCCCAAATGGTACAACAGCTAAATGAGTTGATGTCCATCAAAAGAGTGTTGTCAACACCATACCATCCTGAGACTAATGGTATGGTAGAGCGAGTGAATGGCACTTTAGTTGGCATTTTATGCAAAAACGCAGCCTTGGTGCCTTTGTAATGAGCAACTTTAATATGTGCGACCATGTTTGCATAAAATATCAGACATCACAGCAGCACAGGCCACTCTCTGTTTCTACTTTTGTATAGTAGACAGCCCGCTCTGCCTCCATTACTATATTCAGTACTCAGTTCAACCAATGCAATTAACCCAAATAACTATGTTGAGCAACTAGTGAAGACCTTAATCAAGTTGCAATTGGAAGCTTATAAAAATGTGATTAGTCAAAAAACTATTCAGAAGAGCTACAATGACGATAAACAAGCTATGGTGATTAAGTTCAAGGAAGGAGATTTAGTAGTATATTGTGACACTCATAGCGCAGGCCGCGCGCACAAGCTAGCCTCACTTTGGAAGGGTCCATTTATCATATTGGAGAAATTGTCTGAAGACATATATACCATTAAGGATCAAGGCAGCTGGGTTGTGAATCAAGTACACGCTAAGTTCCTTCATATGTATCATAAAGAATGATAATATAAAAAAGAAAAACTATATATATAAAATAAAAAATAATAAAGAGTAAAAAAGAAAAAATATAAATAGTTGCAAACCATAGAGTTTATTTCATAGATTTGATGCCTCACTGGGATTAGAACTAGGTATCCCCTCTTTGGTAGGGGGAGGAGAGTATGATTGAACCAGAGAAGCCTGCAACAGAATTGGAGAGATGTGGACTTCATACAAGTCCCAACTATCTAGACCCTGATGGAGATGCGCCAAACCCAAGAAAGCTTGGCACCAGGCACGCTGGCCCTGTCAGCTTAGGAAAGGCTATTGATATAATGTTTGAACTTTGAGCAATGAAAAAAGTTAGACATTGTGACCTGGGAAGAAGGGTACCCACTGCTTATATCCAGTCTAGGCGGGGGAAGTGTTGAGTAATTGACTGGACCTAATTATCAGATATTTGATCAAATCAGATATCAGCAATTATGAATCAAGTGTATCCTAAGTATATCTGAACTTAGGATTTGCAGCCTAGCAATTTCACTTAGTAATATTTGACTATGATGACACAGGCTCAAGGTCTTTGATGGTTAGGTTGGACTTAGATTAAGTTTTGACTTAATGACTCAGGCACATGGGCTTTGTTGGTCTATGCCAAATTTAGTTTTAATGTCAATCAAGTTTTTGATCGATTTAATTACTAATTAGTGATACAAATTACAATGGTATGTGCTGCTGATTACATGTGAAAGTGAATCAGCTCAGCTATTTTTATGACATATCCAAAATGTCATATTGAGAATGATGATGGTATTTACTCCAACCCTGAGGCTGAGCATACTGCCCTGAGTCAAAGTATTTGTAGACGTTCTTACAAACCTTTTACATGGTCAAGTGCTACTGAAAATGAGATGTCATGGGTAAGATGTGGTGAACATTGAACCCTATAAATAACCCTTAAGTTGACACTAATAAAGAACACTCAACTACTGGACTTGTTTATAATTTACATATAAACTTTTTGTTTAGTACTTTCTTTTGTGTAAGCCAATTTTTACTTGATATCAGTAGGATCAGGGCGGCGTGCCATCATCCAAGTAAAAATGACAGGGTATACAAATTGAGTACTACCAAGAAGATATATCTTAAATTTTAATCACCATCCTGTTTATTGTTCCCATAAAATAGATGCTTGAAACCTTACCCTACAATTAGAGAAGAACCAGCCATCAGAATAAAGCCCAAATATCAACAAACAACTTAAGGTGAAATCAAAATCAGCAAAACTACTACTTTATATTTATATCAAATAAAAATATTAAAAACTTAATCTGATGATGTTAGTAAACACAGAAAATTACAGTATTATATTCTGAAATCAAAATAAATAAAATTACTAAATAAAAAACCATATATAAAGCAAAACTTACCTAAAAAGATATTTGCAATCATTATAAATAATTGCAGATGATAATACTGGAAACAAACATCTTGTAAAAAATAAGTCTAATCTTCAAAAACTTATCCTTTATAACAAAAAAATTAGTTCACAGATGGTCATACTGGAAACAAACTTTGAATAGCTTTAATAAATTAATAGCTATAGATAGTAAAAAATAAGTAAAACTAATAAAAAGCTTACCTTTAAATGAGCTCAATAGCACTCTTCAAATTTAAGAATGTTATTCTGGGATCAATAATCTATAAAACTATTAACTAAAGATACTTTTTAATGCCAAACTAATAAAAAAATATTTAGTGAATAAATTTCATAAATGACCAAACTATTAGAATGCTTATCTTTGTGTTGAAATTATAATTCTGCAATTTAAGTGAGTATAATAAAAATATATGTCTAGTGAAAGTTTTTCCTAAATCCTAAAAAACCAAAAACTCTTAATGTGCCTAGTTATGCAATAAAACATAAATTTAAAAAATTTAAGCATAGTAATAGAAATAACAATTTAGTGAATGCTTTTTATAAATCCTGATTAACCAAAGACTAAAAAAGGCTTACTATGCATTAAAATTACAATTCTGCAAAATAGGTGGGGATAAACAAAATAACAATCTAGTGAGTGTTTTTCATAAATCTTAAATAACTATAAATTAAAAAGTACTTACCTTTGCAAGATACTATACTTCTACAAATTAAGTGAGGATAATATAGACATCTATCTAGAGAATCTTTTTACAAATTATAAAAACTAAAAATTAAAAAGTTCTTACCTTTGCATTAAAAATTATAAACTTGAATTTAAGCTAAGATAATGAAAACAACTAATTAGAGAATATTTTTCCTAAGTCATAAAAAACCAAAAGCTAAAAATGCTTACTTTTGGATTGAGTTTGTTGTTCTGCAGTTTAAGTGGGGGTGTTATCACTAAAATTATTAATAAATACTATGAAAGCTTTATTTTGTTTTTTTATTCTGGTACTTAGGTTTATAGTTATTGATTGGGAATAATTTACCTAAAAATGTGATAGCTATTTACACATTCCCATTATCAAAAAATTTAAAGAGTCAATTTCCCAACATTAGCCTACATCAGCTCAACAGTGGAGGTTAATATAAAAGTGATTTTATCAATGGAGCTTTTGCAGTTAAGTTTTATAGATTTAAAAGCTTACCATTGAATCACTTATATAAGAAAGTATATTAAAAGAACTCAGAGAATCAGAGTATTAAATTTATTTTTAAATTGAAGAATTCCTCCAATTATCTCCAAATTACCTGCCACCTCAGTGTGGGGGTAGAAAAGCTAGTTTCAGCTCTCACATTTGCTGAAATTAAACTTGGGGGTCAGAAAGCTTGTAAAGATATGGCATTTCATCAAAAAGGTATGTGGAGAATTTAGTATATATATAAAAATTAAAATAAATCTGATATCCATATATAAATATAAAATTAGATGAATCTGATAGGTATTTTTATTCATGATCACTGGAAAATTAGAGAATCTGTTTTATATTTTAGAATTCCTTTATATATAAACATAAAAAATAGATTTAATTCTGATAGGCAGTATCATGCATGTGTATTTATTAGAAAATTAAATAATATATTTATATTGAAAATCAAGCTTATATATTTAATTTTTAAAATACCCCAAATATTTTTAAAGACATGCTCACCATCAAGGCAGGGGTCTAAAGCTAGATTAAAGCTTTTTGATTCACTACAAAATAAATTTGGGTGTTGAAAAAACTACCTTTAAGTGACCTGATTACCCAAATTTGGGGTAAGCATCGCTAAAAGCAAATCTATTTATGACATCAAAAACCTAAACAAAAAGTGATAAACCCCACCCAAAACAGCACCCCAAGCTAAAAAGGGTGACTCACAAAGAGGCGCACAAATCTCACTATCTAGCTCCATGTGATGAAGATGAGTTCACACTGGCACAGCTATAGCTGTGCCATCACTACACTCTTAATCTCAACTTTACAAAAACGAAAAAAATTATTTAAAAAGTATACTTTTTAATCTTTATATGGTGATAGTATCATTTAAAATCATGATAGTTCAATGCAAATATTATTTAATTAAAATCAGTTTTCTTATTTTATTTTACCAAAAGATATTAACTTTATTTAATAAAAACTGATGTTAATTCTCTTAAATTTAGTGCATGACATTAAATTTTATTTTTATTAATTAGAACTATAATTTGATAAATAGTAATTAAGTTATAAATATAAAATTATACTATAAAATTTAATTATCAGAAGGGTAGTGAAGCAACAAATCTTCATATACAACATTTATAACACATCCTTGATGATGAGAGGAGTCGATGCAAACAATTAAGTTAGATACATTAGTAACTTGTGATAGGCTAGCATATAGCTAACCATGTGTGAATGGCTCATGAAAAAGATCTATACCAACATGTGAAAAAGATTGTCCCTGAGATTTGTTGATAGTCATAGTAAATGCTAGACGTATAAGAAATTGCCAGCAACAAAGAGTAAAATGAAATTACTCATAATCAATAACATCAATTCTAGGGATAAGATATTGATGACCACTAAATGGCCCAGATAGAATTGTAGCCCTTATAGTATTTAGCTTAAGCTCAACAACAATAAGTACTGTTCCATTACAAACTCCTTGGGTAGGATATAGATTGTGTAAAAGTATAATTGGAACTCCAACTTTAAGCTCAAGGTAAGAAGGAGGAAGAGAACCTGAAATACATGAGTAAATCACCTCTACAGGTATAAGCTATTCAGTACCTCTTTCACCAGTATTAGCTGTATATAAGTAGTAAAACTGGCTTGGACCAGGGTAGGCCTGAAGAATTATCTCATTATAATTTTCTTGTTGATTAGTTGTTACTAAAATTGCTCACCCTCAGAAAAATGTTGGAACACGTTGCAGTGTAAAAATATGAATTACATTATAAGGGTAAACAAACCCAACAAATGACTGCTGTTAGTGTACTTGAAGAATATAGGGCGAAGAGTTATAGGACCATAATTATGACATTTATAGCTAAGGGACTGTAACCAAATACTATACTCTATTTACAGGTTGTTCTATCAGACGCATATTTTCAGTAAGAAAAAATTTTCTAAGTTTAGGCCAAAAAGTAATCTTTTGAGTACTTGCATCTATAGTTTGACCACGCCCACCATGGTAGATAACAGAAAGGTTCTATTGAAAAGCATCACCTAAAATTTCAGGAAGCCCACCAAAAAAAGTTGAGTTGCAAATATCATGAAGAGAGTGATTAACTGCCATAAGCACTTGCTTATGTTGCATTGGTGTCTCATCCCAAATAAATAGTCTAACATTACAGAGCTTGGAAGCAAGATCTGATTGAGCTGAAATATTACATATAGATTCATCAATTAAGTTAAAAGTGACCTGAGAGGTGAAATGCACTTCATGGCCATTAGTAAGAAGAGTAGCAGATATTCCTGTTAAAGTAACACAAAGTACAGTATCACCCCTCTCTCTATAGTAAGCTGCCAGGGCTTTATAAAGTTAAGTTTTCCTGTACCCCCAGTACCTTGAAGAAAATAATGAGCATGTTGTGAATCATCCTGAATCTGATGTACAATATACTCAAATGCCTTAGATTTCCAAAAGTTTAGCTGACTTCTCAATAGTGTGGCATTTTTTTAAAATTACAGGGTGCTCTTGACCTACTATGGTTCACTTTCAAGGGAGGGTTCATAGCTTAATGCAGGATCATGAATAGTTTTTATTATAGGAATGTCTGGTAATTCAGTAGTTATTCTTTCAGATGGTGCAGCAGGAACTGATGAAACATCTTAATCCCAGTTATGATGATTTGATGGAGTATTAAATTGTGATAATGTCCTTCCAAAAAGGGATAGCTCCCTTGAGATCAAGTATAAACCATAATCAAGATGTGGATCTTCAAGTTGAGCAGGGATATTTTAAATACAGTTAATGCCGTGCAAAATATCATCACATACTTCATGATGTTATATTCCATAGGTCAAGAGAATTTGTAACATTGCCAGATGTTAGAGCTATAATAAATAGATGTCATTGCTGAAGTCCAGAATGAGTCATTGCTGCTTCATTAGTGTATCAAACCAATATCTATCATTATGTAGAAGGCCTAAAGCTTCACATGCTTCTTGATTGGTATTATGGACTCTACTAACATTATCTCTGGTGGTATTATGCAGATCTTCCCAGTTTTATAGCCTGTCTGTATAGTAAGAATGAGTCAGGTATAGAAGTGATTAGATTGAATGGGGTTGCAAAAATACATTTTTCCAATAACAGTACCACTTTTACGTGGGCTCCATATATGTTGCTTCCCATTTCAAACAAAGTACTGAGGAAACTGCCAATAAGTGAGATGAAGCCCATCACCTTATTTATGGTTATTTAAACCATGCTATCATAGTATCCTGATGGCCCTCAACTAAGTTTTGAATATTTTTATGATCAGTAAATGTTATACGTTATTCTTACTCAGCATGAACCTGAAGATGGTATATTGAAGGAGAAATTGAATGATGAGCAAAATCCATTAACTCCTGACAGCCTTAGGAGGTGAAATATACTGAGCATATAAATAGTGATGTATTTCATTATGACCAGCATCTGGGTGATTTTGTACAACTATTGCAGGGTCATCATTACTAAAGCTATAAGTTGCTGTATCTTTACCTTTAGATAAATATTTTCAAAGATACTTAATAGCACTAATAGAAACACAGACTTCAACCTTAATATGTGCCTTATATTTCCATGTCAAGTATGGAGAGAATGGCACCACTAAACTTATATCGATCTGTTGACTATTGACTTCTTTTGAAGACCATGGTGCTGCTATATTGATGGATGGCGATAGTTAGGATAGCCATCATCAGGGACAGATGTCTCATCTTGAAAGGATTTTGGATACCCATACTTACATCAATGTACCCATTGATAGTTTCCATACTGTGAGTGTTTGGATTTTCTGACCTGAAAGGACCATGAATCATACAATTATGTAAATTTGATTAAGCTCCAAAAAGATACCATCATGACTAGAGTTAGGAATTTCTGCCCAGAAAAAACTCATCAATATTATTGAGTTGAAGGTAAAAGTTTTCATGAGCTTTTAATCAAACAACACAATGATATTGAGGCAAATCACGCTTTTGGTACTCATTAACTACCACATGACCTTGATAATCTCCAAAACATCCACCATTAATATCTTGTTTGAACTCTTTGATCTTTAGCTCAAGGATCCTTGCAACTATATCAGGACAGTCCATTGCAGTTTAATCATCAAGAAGTTCATTTCAATCTCAATCCAATTAGGGTTAGCTGTAAAGGTGATAAAAAGTGTAGGCTTTCCCAAATATTGTACTATAGCCATAACATCCTGATGAAGTTCATTCAAATTTGGGTGGGAACTAACATGGGCAGGGGTAAGAGATAATGCTGCCCAAAATTTTTTGCATCATGATCTGTATCCTCACACACCATATAGTTCTGAATTCCATTGTATGACTCTGTGCAAAAGATAGGCTGATTGCTCTCTAGCAACCAAAGTTTTTTCAACTCAACTGAGGCCCAACAATTTACAACAAACTGTTGAAAAATATGACGGGCTTTTTTTAAGATTATTGATTCAGTTGGTCAAGTAAAGAGTCAATAGCTGTATTATTCCTGAGCTAAAATCACTTTACGTGAGGGCTCCCCACTTTGATTAAGCTTTGTTAACCTATAATGAAACCCCTCTGTGCCATGAGGAAATAAAAGTACATTTTTACAGGGCATATACATAGCATGGGTACATTCCACTTAATGTAAATAGTGATCACGGCTAAATATAATAACATCTCTGCAACTAACCATATCTATAAAATGGTTCTCTGGAGCTTGAGGAAAGAGCATAGCAACCTCATCAGATTGAGGAAGTTTATGCACCTGTTAATCAGTTCCAGTTTCAGTTACCAATTTTAGATCAGGACAAAGATATGTAATACCCTCAGGATGCTGAGCTGCAAATTCATTTATAACTTCAGAAGCAGAGCGTTTTAGGCTTATATATGGATTGCCTTTTTGGATAATATTTTCAAGACCATGTATCAAAGTTGCATCCAAATTTTATTTTGCCGTATATGATAATCTTGTGTTTCTGAGGGTCATACAGGTATAGCTGAGCATATGTAGGTTGAAAAGGTATTTGGGGATGAAGGGGACCATGCATATGGTTTAGCTCAGCATGTATCTGAAAAGGAAGATAGTGCATCTTGGCCCAGATGGTTATCAACCTCAACAATAAATGAAGTAAAAGCATTGGCAGCATTATATTGGTGAATATGAGTAAGAAACTCTTTTGAATGCCAGCTACCACTATCATAAAGTTTTTGCAAAAAGTGGTTAGGGTGATGGGACTGGGGCAAGCTGGATGCACCCATTTTCACAGCAACTGTTGAAGATAAGGTACCGTGGTGTAGCACCAACTGACCATCTACCTTCACATGCCCAATGCATTGCATGGCATCTTTGACATTGCTGATCCATGCGTCCAAGATTAAGTGGTACTCAGCTAGCTCAATTGAAAAATAAACCATAAGGGTTAACTATAAGCCTCTTGCACTCTTTCTATTTGTATACTAGTAAACTATAAATTAGCGCTTTAATTTCTTACCTGATATTTGTTAGGATCTTGTAATATGAGCTTTTTGTTTATAATTACACCATCTAAGGCATAGTTTTGTACTTGTGCTTTTTCTTTGTCTTTTAAACTTGTCTACTCCAAAATAAAGTAAACAATATGTACACATGATAAGTGAGAGCTTTTCTTTATAGAGCTAGATATGATTGATGGTCTACTTAATGCAAAGTCCAAAGGCCTTAGGATTGGCTCTGAAGTTACAGCTGTTATCTGTATGGGTGCATGTTCAATTGGAATTGAAGTTACTAAGGTAGATTCTTGAGAGACAAACATACAGGTGATAGTGAACTAAAAGAAGATACTTGAGGAAGTGGGTGCGCAAATTGGAAGTGAGTAGCTACAGGACCTACTTGTAGAGATGAAGATAAAGGTAAGGTTGGTATTGTTATATGAAATGCTTGGTACATGGTTGAAGGAATAACAGGTGCACATGCTACTATTTCACTCATCTCAATATATGCTCTAGGTGGAACATAAGGTTGTGGCTGAGGCTGTATAGGCCAAGGAACCTCCAAGTTCCCATGATCATGAGGTACAGAAGTGGGTCTTCCAGGCATACACTCTAGTATCTCACTCATCTTAATATATGCCCTAGGTAGAACATATAGTGCAGCCTGTGCATACCAATAAGCTTCAAAATGATCATGCTCATAAGTTACAGAAATAGGCTTGTCTAAAGGAGCCTCAGTACTAATAGTAGAAGCTATAATTGAAGTAGACTCAGATTGAGTGGGGGCAGGGCTAGATCTTATAAGGCGTGCATTTCTTTCAAAACCCACTTCAAAAAGATTTGAGGTGTTAAAAATTCTTTTATTACCCTTTTCAGACATCTAAATAAGCTTTTAATATTTTAATTATAAAAGTTCAGAAATATTTTGATAAAATTATCTGATTTAAATCAATTATACAGTACTATATAACATATATGTATATTAAACTTTTATTAAACCATAGATTTGTATTTATGTAATAATTACTTTAAAGCATATACACTACCTTTACAACATAATGTATTACTTATGTTTAATTAGTAAGAACAATAACACCATAATAATTCCTATCAAATTAAAACTTAAACTAAAATATCACTAATGAATTTTTTTAGTACTAGATGTATCACTAATAAATTAATTGCTGGAAAAATAATCCTTAAAATGTATTTTTATAATTTCATATTAAATAATACATATGTCAATACTTATATGCATATGAAATAATCTTTTTGTACTTGATATTTTAATATTTAATTGTTTTAAATCATTATATAACTTAATTAAAGTAGTACAAAATTTTCATGATAGCAATGGAAACTTAACTTAAGTATAGAGGTATCTTATTGAAAATCTACTAATTATATTCTATATAACAATTTAAAATGAGCTATATACTTTTATAGACTGCAAGATTACAATTTTATCAAAAATAAATAACTCTAACTTCTGTAAAAGCTAATAAATTTTAGTTTAAAGATATAATAAACTTAAACTTTTAAAATCAACAACCTGTATGCTATAATAACAACCAGTTATCATACCTTTGAATTCAAAAATTTACTAACCCTTTTTCTTACTATTTTAAATATTTAATAAACAAATCACTGCAGAAAATAAGCTTTTACTTTTATTATTTAATTAACATAGCTTCATCTAATATATAATCCACCCAAAGTATTTTCTTTGATGGAAAAGAAGTAGTATAGTTCTACCTACTAATGAATTTAAAAAACATTTGCTTTAAAATGACATAACTCTTCCTCCTATGTGAACCAGTAAAATTACTTGTTTTAAAAATACCAAATCTTTACATCTTAATAAAACTATAAATTAATGCCTTAGAAATAAAAATAACTTTGCCTTCCTAGACCTATAAAATTATACCCATCTTAAAACAAAAAAGTACATTTTTCAACAACCTCCAGAAGTAATAAAATATTATCTTGAATAGAAAAAATGCAATAGTTCTGCTTCCCAATGGAGCTAAGAAAATTAACCAAAAAATGCTATAGCTCTACCTTTTACTGTATCTATTTAACAATTGATATTGAGGTAAAAAAGAGCTTGCTTCCTTAGACCTAATATTGAGTATAATTATCAAAAAATACCATTGCTCAATATTACCATAATCACTAAAATAATTTGCTTTAAATAGAAAAAATGGTATAGTTCTGCTTCCCACTGGAGCCAAACAGTTTAATTTTATAGAAAAAAATGATATAGCTTTGCCTCCTATTGGAGATAAACTATCATTTGGTATAAGAAAGAAAATATCATAACTCTTTCTCCTACTGGAGCTAAACAACTTTATTAAACTAAGAAAAATGAGCATAACTCTACTTTCTACTGAAGCCACACCAGGAATCTGTCACAAAAAATGGCATAGCTCACCTAACACTGGATCCAAAAATTACTTGCCTTAATGAAAAAATGACACATCTTTGCCTCATACTGAAGGCAAATAACTTATTTGCTTAGGAAATAAAGGGCATAGCTTTACCTCCTGATAGCACTAACTATAATAATTATCTTAAAAAATGCTATAGCTATACCTTTTAAAAGAGCTAAACAATGAAATTGTCTTAATAAATGGCATGCATACCCTCTTTTTTTTTAGTACTAGATGGTCCCAAGGCATGCATACCCTCTTACTGGAGACAAACAAATTGATTACCTTAAGAAAAAAAGCATACCTTTACCTTTCACTGGAGGCAAAAAAAATGTCTTAATATATATACTCTGGCTCTTAATAAAACTAAACAATTAAAAAGACTTAAAAAAGGTATAGCTCCACTTCCTACTGGAGCCAAACAAAGTAAACATCTTAAAGTACTGCCATAGCGCTATTTTTACTGGATCCAAACAATTAAATTCTCTTAAAAATAGCATACTTTACCTCCTACTGGAGCTAAACAAATTTATTTTATAAACAGCATTCTCTAATTCATAGTAAAACTATAAACTTATTTTTCTTAAAAATGGTATAGCTCACTTAGCACTGAAGCATATAAATTATTTTCCTTACTAAAAATGCCATAACTCTGCCAACTACTGGAGCTAAACAATCAAATTGTCTTAAAAATGGCATAGCTCACTTAACACTGGAGCAAATGAAGCAATTAAATTATTTATCATAAGACAAAAATGCTATAGCTTTACCTTCTACTGGAGCCAAACAATTAAAAGAACTTAGATTGGCATAGCTCACTTAACACTGGAGAAAATGGAGAAAATAAGTTATTTGACTTGAGAAAAAATGCTATAGCTCTTCTTACTACTGGAGCCAAACTAATTGGTTTTCAAGAAAATAGCATGACCCTGACTCCTACTGGTGCTAAGTAAATTATTTGCATTAAAAATAACATAGTTCTACATCCTACTGGAACTAAACTAATTTTAATCTAAAGAAAACTAGCTTACTTCATCTCCTATTAAAGCCAAATGTATTCAATATTAAAAGGAAAAAATCCGCTCAATGAAGACATCAAGATTATTTGATGGTTTTAAATTACTATAGAACTATCTTCAAGTGTATTACCAATATCATGTTCATTAAAAAATTAGCATAGCTCAACCTTTTGAAAAAGTAACTCCCAAATTTGATATCACTATAAAACTAAATCCTCCTAGCTTAAATTTTGTTGAAGCTAATAAAACTCTTAACTTTGCAATAAAATAGATAAACTCTGCTTTATATTCAGCTAATATTTTTTCTATATTGTTATCCAAATATTAATATGTACCTTAGCTTCTTAAACCTAATATAATATAAGTTGTTTTTAGCCTTATACTTATATACTATACTTTAACTTTATAACCTTAAATACTAAAGTATACTTAAAAAAGCTTAGAATGATTGTACATTATTTTATAAATATTTCTTGTCTAGATAAGAATCTCAAAAGGATTCTATCCAGAAAACAACAATATAGTTGACAAAAATTATATAAAAAAACTTTCATTATAATAAAAATAAATAATGTATACAGCCTTAAGCTGACTTTTCCTTATCAATAAAGATTATCTAAAGATAACCCTTTGTAAAACCCGCGGAGTTTCTACTGGTGCACAGGTTCACTTAACTATTGGTTCTGGGAATAAACACAAATTTGCTAATTGTATAAAGAAAATTAGCCTAGTTGAGCTTGGACAATTGGGTAGCTTCAGCCCTACTCTGGCAATATAAGGTTTGAAGTGACTTTGGCCTCACTCTGGCAATATATAAGGATTTAAGTGACTTCAGCCTCACTCTGGCGTTGACACTTAGACAGGAAGACTTCTTCACAACTTCACTCTGAAGTAGACTGTCAATAATAGAAAACAATAAAGTATTCACAGTACTAAGGTATTTTTAATAGTAGAATGTGGGAATATTTATAGGGTAAAATGATGAAGGACATGTGTTAGGGGTACTCATGGTAACCATGAGATTCTCAGCACACCTAGCCAATGAAAAGGGATATCCATGAGGTCTCAGCACACCTAGCTGACAAAAAGGGATATCTTCGATGGTCTTGGCATGCCTAGCTGACAGAAAAGAGATATTGGTTTGATTTTGGGAAATATTCCAGCTGATATTCACCAGGAATAGCATAATTAAATTGCTATTCATATCAGCCCACATGTTGGCTTCCAAACCTGACAATTTCCCATAAGTAATTACCCATTTTGAGTCAATTTACTTGTCTCCAAATTATTGGCAACAATCCCTGACAAAATTATAACTGTAATTATCATTGGATATGATCCTATGAGAATTACAATTAACTATTTAATTGGCTATTATTGCCAATGAGATGGAATAATCAATCAACATCTCAAAGCTTAATCAATAAGCTAAGGTAGATAAATGAACCAATTATCTTAAATTAATTGAAGCTTAGATAATTTGCAAGCTGGATAATGTGGTCATATAAATTTTCACACATCCCCCGCTTGACCAGAATATCAGCTAAAAAATGTCTTCAATAAAAAGAAATTTCTTCTATGAATGAATTTTATCTAGTCTGAATGAAGTGGACGCCTCCCATTTTTGAGCAATGTTATGAACCGCTCAAAGAGGTATCCTTTCTTTTTAGTCCAGCTAGATCTAGCCCCCAAGTCAACTTGATTTGACAATCCCCTCTTCTGCTCTTCCCAAAACGGTGCCAATTTCTGAAGAGGGGACAGGGTTGGCAGTTTCATCATTGAACTCTCATTCTTTCATCCCTCATTCTCTTGTCACTGAGCTCAATTTTGAGGCATTACTGGATTCAGCTCCCGTTGTGCTAAATCCAGTAATTGCCCTTGAGCATAATGAGGTGATTTCTCCTGACTTAGATCAATCCTTCCTGATCAAGTTGGATCTACTACCTGAGTTCCTTTTCCAAATTGGCCGTTTTTACAAACTGACTATCTTGTCTACCAAATTGACAATTGGTAACAATGAGCACGTTGAACTTCCATATCATGAACTTCAGGGTAAATTGACTGAGGCACTTAATATCTCTTCTACGCCTCATGACCTTGATAGTTTACTTAATTGGGATTCTGCCTCCTTTGCACTCCGATTTGCAGGGCAAGTTCTTCACACATGGGCTACTCCACTCCCCGCATCACCAAATTTTCACTTTTCCTTTCCCTTCTGGTTTTAGAGAGGCTTGCAGCCACCGCCTTCAAGACGCTGTTCACTGTTTGCACAATTACTTAGCAACTGGGACTATCCATTAATATCTTCCATTGATGGCAATAATTAGTGGTATGGTTTGGCAACCCCCTGCACATTTCCCTTGTTTTCTGTTTTCTCATATGCCAAGTGTTCTTGATGAAGCCTGTCATCAAGCACTCCGGACACAGCTTCTGGCGCCTATGCCATATCAAGACTACATGGGTTTTTTTGCAGATTGCATATTCTTGCATTGCTGTTTTCCTCCCCAATCTGGGATTTCCCGTCTTATTGAGCTGGACGTCCCCATTACTCTTCCCATTGTTGCATATTTGCAGAATCCACCTCAAGTTCAAAGAAAATGGTTTCAGCTTTCTCTTTCCCTTGCAAGTATCCAATCTCAGATCAACTTTGGCAACCTCTTTCTCAACATCATCGTTCAACCTCCCTCCCCCCAGAGGCGTCAAAGAAGAGCTTGCAATTCACAAACTGAGGCTTAAAAAATAAAATTAATTTAAAATAACTTCTCTTCTTTTATTATATTTTCCATTTTTCATATTTTTTATTTTTTTCATATCTATATATATATATATATATATAGTACATTTTTAAGAAATTTGCTGTGTACTCTATTAATCACATGACCATTGGATATATTCTTGATTGTATAGGCATCATTCACTATTTTTAATAACCTCAAATGGTCCCAACCATAACGCATCTAGCTTATTTTGGTGACCAAACCCATGGGTATCACAATAGGCTACTTGGTCTCCAACGGTAAATTCCCTAAGAGTGGATTGACTCTTATCATCAGCTTTTTTGGCCTGAATCCTCCTCTTGATCATTTTATCACAGGCTTGAGATTGTAGATCCACTATTATGTTCATGAGTCAATATAGATATTCATCCGTGCTCATCCCCAGAGTCAGCTCCACCGCTGAATAGATAATTGGTGGCAATGCTGCTCTTTGACCGCACAATAATTCAAACTTCTAATTTCCTATTGCTGAATGAAAACTGATATTATATGCAAAAGTTACCAAACTTAGATAAGATGCCCAAGATTATGCTTTACCTGAGATCAGCTTCCTTAGTGTAGCGGCAAGTGTCCCATTGACTTTTTCCACAACTCCATTTGTTTCAGGCCAATAGGGTGCAGACACCACCCCCTTAATTCCCGTTAGTTCATTCAGGTGTGGAATTATGAATGAGGTAAAATTAGTCCTGTTGTTTCTCAGCAACACTTGGGGACACCCATGTCAGTAAACCACCTGCTCCAGAATGAATTTGGCAGTACTTAGGGCATCTGCTCGACATAAGGCTTGGGTTATGACCCATCTTGTAAGGTGGTCAATCACTACTATTATGTAATGTACTCTGCCTATACTCACACTTAGTGGCCCCATAATGTCGATTGAAACTGTGTGCCAAGTAAACCCTGGCTTCACTAATTGGTAATTTGTCATGTTCTTATGGGGCTTATGAATCTGACGTTACACACAACAGGTGATATAATTGGTAATGTCAAAATTCAGTGACTCCCAAAAGTAGTATTGCCAGAGATGTTCAAGTGTCTTCTTTAACCCACCATGTCTGACAACCTTGTGGGCAGCCCAAATTATCTCAGTGCAAACCGATGGTTTCAGAAATAAAAGCCTCTTTTCATTCATTATTTTAAATAATTGTCCATTAACAAGCTCAGTATTTTCCATTGCCTTCTTTAACACTTTTTGAATTTTGATTGGCTCTTCCTGCAATTCCCTATGGATAATTTGCTTGAATAGGTCATCAGCACGATCTTGCACAGCAAGAACAGTTGGCAACCTAGACAGTCTATCAGCGTTTTTATTCTTATCACCTGCCCAATGTTCTATTTAAAAGTTGTAGGCCTGTAACTTCAAAGCCCACTGCACCAATCTCCCTTCTGGTTTTTTAAAGATATGAAGCCATTGGAGAGAGGCATTGTCAGTCACAACCTTGAAGTGCATTCTGTGGATATAGACTCAAAACTGTTTGCATACATGGTTAACCGCAAGACTCTCGCTCCATAACCATATAGTTCCTCTCAGCCTTTGACAGTGTTCAGCTGACATACACTATGGGGTGTTCATCCTCCTTATCATCCACTTGGCTAAGGATGTCTCCTATTACCATCAATGACATATCCAATTGAACAATGAACGGCTTCTCAAAATTTGGGTATTTTAAAATTGGACTCATCATCAAGTATTTCCTTAATTTATTGAATGCAAGTTGATCCTCATCACTCCAGACAAATCCCTTATTCAGATCTTTCAATAGGTGGAAAAGCGGCTCATCTATTTTTTAAAATCCTTAATGAATTGGCAATAGTAGCTGACCATTCTGAGGAAAACTTGAATATTGCGCATGCTCTTGGGGACTGACATCTGATTAATTGCTTCTATCTTTTGGACTTGGGGTTTAAGTCCCTCAGCATTAATTACAAATCCTAAGTATTCTAATTCCTCCTTAAAAAATGGCATTTTTTTGGCTTGATTTTGAGATTCTCCAAAGCCAGTCGCTTAAATACTTCCTCAAGATATTGTAAATGATCTGTAAACGTTCAGCTGAATACATTAATGTTGTTCAGATTGACTAGGACACAGGACAGCTTCAAATCTAACAAAATTGTATCCATAGACCGTTGGAATGTTGTGGGGGCATTTCATAAGCCTTGAGGCATCCTCGTCAGCTGGTACAACCCCCTGTGCTGTGATAATAGCACACTTCTCTTGGTCTTCTGGTGGCATGTCTATCTGCCAATATCTGGATATTAAGTCAATGGTGGAGAAAAACTTGGCTCCTCTTAACTGATCCAGCACGTCATTAATTCTAGGCAGGGGGTATGAGTCCTTTTTCATGATTTTATTTAACCATCAGTAATCTATTACAACTCAATTCAAACTGTCTTTCTTCTTAACTATTAATATAGGACTCATCCATGGGCTGGATGATAATACAAGAATTCCATCCTCTAAGATTTTTTCAATTTCTTTGGCAAAAACTGCCTCTGCTGCCTTGGACCGTCGAATAGACCTCAATTGAATCAGCCCATTATCCCCAGTATTGACTTGGTGTAAAACATCCTTTGCACACCTGAGATCATGATCGTCCTGTGCAAAAATAACTTGGTATTTCTCAAATAAAGCCAGAACTTTATCTTTCTGGTCCTCCATTAATCCAGCTAACTGATCCCGTTCAATTAGTATATGGACATTCCCATTGTTTTTTTAGAAGTCCCAATTCATCCAATTCACCAAATTCGTGGAAGGAACAAATATCCAATACTGGTTTTAGTTGGGCAAATGCAACCACCTGGTGTTGTTTGACCTTTATTGGAGATTTTCCCAGATTGGCTAAAAGGACCTGAATCTCCTCATGACCAGGGATTAATATTCCTGGGGCTACCCAAGGTTTGATCATCAATTGTTGCCAAGGAGCTTTGATTTCCAAATATTATTGCTCCAGGATCTCCAAAGTCAGTCTGGTCTCCACAATTTGCTGCATTCCCAGCTAAATTATGACATCTTCTTTAGAACAGATCAGGATCACACGATTCTTATTTACATGTTTAGATAATTACTGGGCTTTTCTTCCAACTAACTTTTAATTGATAGGTAGTATTCCATCCTTATAGACTAAATTGATGAAATTGTTCTGTCTACTGAGGGGCGCTTTCCACTCACATTGATAGACCAGCGGCAGCATTTGCCCCAGAATTGTCAAAGTGTCTTCTTCAAAGTCACATTTGACCCCATACTTCCACATGAAGTCAGTGCCAATTAGTATGTCATAATTCTGGTTGGCTTGAACAATTGCTGGTGCCAATATGACCAAGGATCCAAACTGTAGTGGTAGAGCACTATAAGCCCCACAGGAAGTTGTAGGGTCAGAGCCTACCATTCCATACTGCTTCCAATGCTCCAAATCCAGTTTGGCCTTTAATTTCTTTACTAATTTGGTCAATACTATATTAATTGGCACTCCACTGTCAATATTTGCTCTGACAGGGATTCGGTTCAACAAAATATCAGTATATGTGCACTCAGAAAAATAAGATAAGCTATTGTTTACTACATGTATAGCAGATTTGTTGGCTGAATCCAGGGTATGAATTAATTGTGCTGATATATCAGGGACGTTTCTTGAATTGTACCAATTGGAATTAATACAATAACTCCGTTTAACTTGATATTTAATAAGTCCATCTCATCTTCAGCATTTTGGACCTTCTTCACTATCTTTTAGGCATACAGGCGAGCTACCTCCTGTATAATTTTGAGGGGCAATCTCCTTTGATTTTATTTATTTATTTGAGGCAAGCCAACCAGGGGATGGACATTACCAAAATAGAGAAAGAAAGTATCAACATGAAACCTGAGCAGGGTCAATTCTGTCATAGAAAGTTTTTTCACCTCCAGATTGGGACTCAGATTTTTCTGGTTACATCATGTAATCTCCTTTGATTTTGATCTCATTATTACATTTACATCTTGGTACACAATCTGATGAAGGGGATCTAATTCAGGCTCATCCACATATAGATCTGACTTGTCCAAACTATATGATTTATCCTGGGGAACTTGGTTACCTGTGGTTCTAGACTGTTCCAAATCTAGACTGCATGGTCTTTTCCCTGCCCGTCAGAAGTTTCCTGTTTATCTTTAGGCTGTACTAAGTTAACCTGATCCTTTGGTCTGCGTTGTCCACAGTTATTAGTGAAGTGCCCAAGCTTTCCACACTTATTGCAAGTTAAAAGAGGCTTGAATGATCTAGCTCCTTCATTAAGTTTACCTTGATTCCCAGGATTTTTGAAATCTCTTGATTTGTCAAGGAATTGTCCTGAACCCTTATTATTGTTTGACTGGTTATTTGGCTTGTATGTACAATTTGGTGCATCAAACATTGCTGATAAAACTCTTAGGTTCTACCATTTGAGCAATGGTGTATTTACTGGTCAAAGTGGAGGACATCATTTGGTGTAATTCTTGATGAGGGCACAACGCGTTTTTCATCACAATTTTCCCATCAAAATCGGTCATCATGTTGGCCCCATTGAGGATCTGAGCTTCCTCATAAAAATGGTCGGTGAATTCACCCACTGTTTTGTCCTTAAATTGAATGCCCATGAATTCTTGTTTTCAAGCTACCATCTTAACTGGATTACCAAATTTTGTCAGAATCGCCTCCTTTGCCTCCTTGTAACTCCAGTTATCCCCACAAAGGTAAGTCAAAACTAGGTTTTGGCATGAAGTATTGAGACAATTTATGATGGTGACAGATTTTTGTCAGTCACTAGACTGTACATTGTCATTTCAAATAACTGGAAGAAGGCAGGCGCATTATCCTGATGGAAAATGGGCAACTTTGGAGTACTCTTGAAATTTAACAATAATGGGGCCAGCACTTCTAATCGGGATTTGACCAGACACTGGAGTTGCTTTTGGTGTTACTTCAGGGAGTGCCGCAATAATTGGGGGCATTTCTCAAACAGATTGGATGGTGCTGTTGGCGATACTCTCTGCTTCAATGGATGCCAATTCCTCCTCTAATAAATTCGCCTCATGGTACTCATCCTGTGAACTAGTACCTTTAGAGACTTTGAGGTTATCCAATCATCTCAGGATTTTATCTTCCTAAGACAAGCGTTTTGGTTGTTTTCCTGAAGTTGATGATTTTTATCAACTTCTTCTTGTAAAGTTGCTTTCAGAGTTTTGACTTCTTTCTGAAACTTGCCCTCTTAGGTTTGGACATGGAATAAATGCTCATACAATTCTTGGTTCTCTTTTTTGTACTTGGACATTTCATTGTTTAATTTAATGACTTTGAGTTTCAAAGAATCTAACTTGGATTTAGTTACTGATTCTACAGAATTCTTGTTGATGATTTCTATTTCCATGCAAAGCTTATCAATTTCAGCTCTCATCTCTTTGTTGAGTCATTCAAATTTTATTTCCATATCATTGATGGTACTCTTAACTTCCTGTATTCCTTTAACTAAATCAAGAAAGACTGTGTGAGTTTTGGTGTTGGCTGCAGCCATTGGCACATCTGCCTCCTGGGCTCAAATAAAATCAGTGATATTCAATTCAGCTAATTGGCAATGTTTATCCACATCATGTTTCCATCAGTAATTGAACCTGATTTGGTTAATCTCCTCAACTATTCCACAAAGTTTTGTAATAACTCGGCCACCAGATTCTTGATTTTGATGTTTGATTGGTGGACACACTGTGATGTGGAATCCAAACCAGCGCAAATCTGCTGAAAACTGACATCTAATTGTCACATCTGCACCTGCTTTTGTACGCTGTTATTTTGAGTATACTCAACAAGATTGGCAATCACTGCCTGCTGCTGTACTTGAATGGCTCTCATGTTTTGGGTAGTCAGCTGTACATATTTGTTAATATAATTGCTGATATTACCAACGCTCCGCAAGTATCCTATTAACGTTGAAGTATTCATGTTAAGGAAATTTTAATGTCATCTTTGCTCTTCCTAATTGGTAGTGTGGTGAAATAATCCACAGCTTCAGTCTAATGTATTGGTCAGAAAAATTTGGAATCCTCTCATTAGGATATCACTGATTCTGGGTATATTATCTCAGATTCACTCTTAAGGTGGTTCATAAATCAATACAGCATTCTCATTTACTCCAATTGTTGATAGATGGATGTATTGAGGATCCACCAGCATTCCAGCCTCTAATTGGATATTTTCTCCAGTGGTCTGCTGATGACCCTGTTTCTTTGTATCTTTGATGTTCCATATTAGTTAGATAATCTGGCGTTATTATGTTCTTATAAACTTGACTCAGCCCCTGTAGTGAGCACCACATGTAAAAACTGCAGGGTTTCTATTGGTGCACAGGTTTGCTTAACTATTGGTTCTGGGAATAAACACAAATTTGCTAATTGTATGAAGATAACTAGCCTAGTTGAGCTTGGACAATTGGGTAGCTTCAGCCCTACTCTGGCAATATAAGGTTTGAAGTGATTTCAGCCTCACTCTGGAAATATATAAGGATTTAAGTGACTTTGGCCTCACTCTGGCATTGACACTTAGACAGGAAGATTCTTCATAACTTCACTCTGAAGTAGACTGTCAATAATAGAAAACAATAAAGTATTCACAGTACTAAGGTATTTTTAATAGTAGAATGAGGGAATATTTATAGGGCAAAATGATGAAGAACATGTGTTAGGGGTACTTGTGGTAACCACGAGATTCTCAGCATGCCTAGCTGATGAAAAGGGATATCCACAAGGTCTTGGCACACCTAGCTGACAAAAAGGGATATCTGTGATGGTTTTGACATGCCTAACTGACAGAAAAGAGATATTGGTTTAATTTTGGGAAGTATTCTATCTGATATTTATGAGGAATAGCGTAATTAAATTGCTATTTGTATCAGCCCATATGTTGGCTACCAAACCTGACAATTTCCCATAAGTAATTACCCATTTTGAGTCAATTTACTTGTCTCCAAATTATTGGCAACAATCCCTGACAAAATTGTAACTGTAATTATCATCAGATATGATCCTATGAGAATTACAATTAATCATTTAATTGGTGATTATCACCAATGAGATAGAACAATCAATCAACGTCTTAAAGCTTAATCAATATTTTAAATTAAATTTCTAAACCAATATTTTAAATTCAAATTGAAGCTTAAATAATCCACAAGCTGGATAATGTGGTCATATAAATTCTCACACCCTTTATAAGCAATGCTTCAGTGTAGAAACACAAAACAAAAATAAATATGTTCCAATACAAGTTTAATAAATCAGCTCAATTTAAAAGTTAAACTTTATTATATGACTGTATAACTACTACCTAATAGGTAAACTAAAATAATAAAAAAGGAACTCTAACCTTCTAATTGAAAAATATATTTACCCTTAAAATAAAACTTGTTGATAACAGAACACTTAGTCTAATTAGTTTAGTTTGTTAGTAAATTTTCAATAAGTTATACAGTAAAGCCCTGATTATCCATGGTGCCCTTACCACCTAATTCTGCAGATAATTGAGACTTTACTGTAGTTACATGGGCCAGCTAGCATAAGCTATAAAAGTATTGCTTAATCTCATGATATCCCTATTTTTGGGGTGGCACAGTTTAGTACAGTAAAGCCTTGATAGTCTGCAGAATTGGGTGGCAAGGGCACTGCAGATAATCAAGCCTTTGCTGGAGTTAACTTACTTTGTATTTAAACGCTATAAACTTGAGAAAAACAACTAAAAACTAACTCAACTTCACCTAGTACCAAGAGCTTAAACTGAAGTGAGCTTATGTAATTACCTTGGCTAATTTGGCATAGAATATATAAAAAGTTAGATGTAATCAATGCTTTACCCTTGTAATTGTTATCCAATTGGCTATATTCAATTTACTATAGATTAAACTTACTCATTAAAAATTATATTAGAATAATTAAAAAATTATATAAAAACTATCCACTCAACTGTATTCAATATAGAAAAATATTAAACCATTTTAGAATAAGTTTAGGTCAATAAACATAAAGTTTACAGTATTATAATTAGATGATTGGGTGCATCTGACTTAGATCAAAACTAAAAACATTTGGGAATCAGGTTGGGGTAATGAGAATAAATTAGATATATCATACTAAAAAATGTTATCTGATTAGCTGCATATGATATGCATGTGATATGGATCATTTGATATAGATCAAAGTTTAAAAATGCTCTGAATTCAAAATAGGATAATGAGAATAAATTAAAAATTATCATACTAAAAAGTTTATATACTTGGCTGTATCTGCTATGCATGTGATATGCATCATTTGATATGAAGAAAAACTTAAAACGTTCTAAATCAGAATAGGTTGCTGAAAATAAATTTAATATGGATCAAAGTGTGAAGTATTTTTAAATAAGGTTAAGTTAAGAATAAAGTTGAGTCATCATAATAAAAGATTGATCAATTATCTATATTTATATTACATCAAATTTTTAAAGCCTTCAAAACAGATTAGTTAAATATTTATCCAATCAGAAGCACTTGTATTAAAATAAACCTTAAACCAATTAGAAATCAGATTATATCAATTATATAAAATTAAATAATCAAACTCAAAAATAAATTTTATTTAATTAGCTACATATATATAGACTAAAACTCAGTTTTAGTTCAAAACTAAACTCATTTTTCATTTTTAATCAGATTATATATTGATTGGATAATAGTAAATCATATTGTTATTATAACAATCTTTCTGATTGTTTATAAGTTTATATTGGTTATCTGATTGCCTACATATGATATAGGGTAAACCTTTATAACTTTTAGAATCAGCTTAGATTTGTATATGAACAAAGATATGGTTTTGCATTTAAAAGTATATAAAAAATCTAGTATATATATAAAAATTAAATAAATCTGATATCCATTTATAAATATAAAATTAGATAAATCTGATAGGTATATTTATTCATGATCACTGGAAAATTAGTGAATCTGTTTTATATTTTGGAATTCCCTTAAATATGATCATAATTAAAATATATTTCTGTTTTATATTTTGAAATTTCTTTAAACATGATTATAATTAAAATAAATCAGATTTGGATAGGTAGCATATCCATGTTAATTATTGAAAAATGGAGAATATATCTTATATTAAGAATTGAGTTTATATGTTTAATTTTACAAATACCCCAGATATCTCTGAAGGCAAGCTCATCATCAAGGTGGGGGTATAAAGTGAGATTAAAGCTTTTTGATTTGCTACAAATTGAACTCAGGAGTTGAAAAACTACTTCTAGGCAACCTGATTGCTTAGTTCTGGAGATAGCATTGCCAAAAGCAAACCAAAATATGACATCATAATTTGAATCAAAAACCTCAAAACCCCTCAAAACAGCACCCCAGCTTAAAAGGGTGACCGCACAAAAAGGCATGCAAATCTCACTACCTAGCTCCATATGTTGAAGATGAGCTCACACCAGTACAGCTAAAGCTGTGCCATAGCTACACTCTGAGCCCCATTTATCTTGAAAAAAAACTATCATTTGTGCCACTTGGACTAACAGCTTTGCTGTTACCCTTGTAGCCTATAAGCTAAATTAATATTATAAAAACATAACTTTGAGCAATGCTCTAAGGTTCGAATGCTTATTATAGTATGACATAGTACCATAAAAGTATTATTTGTGCCAATAAGACTAAAAGATATGCTGTTGCCCTTATGGCTGGGGATATAGTAGCATACCTCCAAATAAAAACTCCACAATATAATTAAGCTCACAAACTTAAATAAACTGAGTATATTAATAATAATAATTGCTTTAGTGCAGAATAAAATGTAATTATTTAAATTTATTTAATTTAGGTGAAGTATAGTAGAAATTAAATGAATAGATATCAGGATAGGCCACACATTAAAATAGCAAACTAACATAGTCATAATAGAATAAAGGCAATATTCTCCAAAATCTATAATTTTTATACTGATTAAATTGTTAGAATATTACAACATGAAGAAAACTAAGCATAATTAAATTGGACCAATCTAACATTGCTCAAAACAAGCAATTCATATATTAATATATTATAGTAGATTAATTAGGAAAAATCAAAACTTATCTTGATAATGATATTAGCAAAGATTTAGGATGGTAACATCTTATGGTGAAATCAAAATCAGCAAACCTACTACTTTATATTATATCAGATAAAAATATTAATAACTTTTTATGATGTTACTAAACACAGAAACAAGCAGTTTTTTATACTGAAAAATTAAATCAATGAAATTACAAATAATCTATCTATATAAAAAAACAAAGTCATGTTAGTTACACCATTTATAACTCAAGAATGGCTGGACCAATTTTTATGATCTTTGCTTTGTTGGATTTGTCTCTGCCCCAAATAGCAGAATAACTATTAAAACATGGGAAAAATATAGTAAAATAAAAAGTTCTATATGTAACAAGTGAAAATCCTATATATACTTTGATGGTATTCACTATATTGTTATAGCTGAGCAGTTTGATATTCAACTGATTTGATATTTAAAATGGTTTTATTAAGTGGTTAGTAGTCATTTGGATATTTAACAAGTTTATCTAAATCAAAACTTTGAATCAAAAGTCTAATTGATTTTAAAAATACCTCCTCTAGCATAATCAGCTCAATCCCTCTCTCTCACAAATATCACTTTTTATAACAAAAAGTGAATTGAACAAGAACTGAGAGAGCAACAAACTGCCATACTGCACTGCAATTTTATAGACAGTGAACAAAGGCCAACCAACCAAGTGTAGGGAAGGCAAGCCACCTGTCTGTGAACAGCATATAGAAATGGACAACTTGCCCGCACCAATAGTGAGTTTTATTAATAATAAAACCAAGGTCATTGAGATAGATGAACCATCTGCTGACCTTCCCATAGGCCCAAGCCCTGACATGACTAGAAATGGGGCTGGGCATTCCACCACATATGCACCAAGTAATAAACTGGTGACATGAATGACTACAAAACAAATTAATGTGGTGATGAGTTACGGAGCCCTAATGAATAGTACAAATGATGGGGTCAACTCCTTAGGATTGGTGCCCACTGATACCCAGCCAACAAATGCAACCTTCCAGGAGTGAGGCCTGATACCAAGAACAGCGGAGTTGGGAATATTCCCCAGTGAACCTCAATCAGCAGGGGGGACTGGGGCCTTACAGGGTGAGAAAACTCTTGCCAATAAAGTAAAAACATGGATGAGGTATTGGTAGGATCCAAAAGTGACTCAGATTTGAATAACAAAAATCAGCAATTCAAACTAATAGTCAAGCAATAAAAGGTTTTCTTCTGACATGGAGAAACTTAATGAATCAGCTCAGGGTATTCAATTGAAGAACAAGTTGGGTGCCAACCCTGAAACAGCCCAGTTGGGGGGGCAAATGGTCCCCAACCAGAATTAATTTGGTAGTATGAGTAACTCATCAGGCAGAATACCCAATACATAATTGGGCATAATCCCAATGAAGGCATTCTGACAGGGGGCTATAGCTTGATAATGCATTGACAGCCAATCCTAAATATCCAATCACTAAACTAAGATGATCCATTGAAGACCAACCAAGGTTGGGGTGACTCTATATTGGGGACTGAACCAGAAGCAGATATAGCATATCACTATTATGAATATGCTATGTTCAAAAAATACTGGTCCACAATGCAATACATCCTATCAGGTGATCATTTGCCTCCGGGTATATATCCATTGCAGGACCTGTTCTTTACAAAAACCCTGAGAATGGCTCAGATCTAACTATGAGCCTTCATTTACCAGTATTATGTATAGGTAATTCACTTTGCACTTGTCACCAAGGTTATGAGCAATGAGTGCCCCTATCACAGAGGTTTGGTATTGAAGACCATTTGGATTATCTCTGATCAGCTCTGCCAGATCTCAAAATTCTCGAGCATAATCCCCAGGTGTTATAAGGCCACATGTTTGGCTTTCCCTGCTGGATTGCTTATCACATATGATAAAGCTACTAATCAGCTTAGAATAGTATGGCCTGTAAGCCTGCTGCTGCTAGAACTGTGGCTAGCAATGGTGATCGCCAATCAGCAATAGTTGGAGGTGCTAGAACTCTAGCGGCCCAAATTCCCAGTCTTTTTTACCCTCGGCTGAATCGCCTGTATTCCGCCCTCCCCTCTTACTTTCCCTTAAATTTATTTAATAAAGTATGGAGTTTTAAAAAAAATCTAGCATAATCAGCTCAGCTTTTGGCTCTAAACTTCAACTTTATAAAAGGTCAGTTGTTCAAATCTTGGTGTAATCTATATATATAAGCAAATGTGTATGTGTGTGTGCACGATGCCCAGCCAAAACTAGAGCATGTAGAGCTCTGAAAATTTGGCTATAGGTGGACTGGAGGGGGTCCTTGTGCACCTTGAAGCCCGATTTTTAATTTTCATAGTAAAATAAAAAGTTCTATATTTAACAAGTGAAAATTTTATATGTTTTTAATGGAAATCGGTATTTTTACGGCCGAGAAATTTGATATTCGGTTGATTCGGTAGTTTAAATGGTTTTGTCGAGCGGTTGGTGGGTTTGTGTTGATTATGCTTAACGGTTTTAATAAAGAAGTTAATGATTAGTTGATTCGATAATTTAATTGGTTTTAGTAAGTAGTTGTGATTTTGGTTGTTTCGATACATTTAGTTTTGGTTTACCAAGCGGTTGGTGATTGGTTGATTTTTAATCTAATGGTTTTAGCTAAGTGGTTTAGTGGTTTAGTTAATTCGATAGGTTTAATTGGGTATGGCTGAATGGTTGGTAAATTTATATTGATTCAGTATAATTTGATTACTTAATTTTATCGATAACCATCTACAAATATAAAAATTATGAGATTATCAGATGAACTTTAAGCCCACAAACAAATCTGTGTTAAACTGGGTATCAACAAAAATTAATCTTAAATTTTATTTACAAAAGAATCAGTATGTTAATACTTGTTTATATAGATGCATTATCTCGAGCAAATAACCAAAAATCACCAAACTTGGCACAAGTATTCTATAAAGTTTGGGAACGGAATGCTAATATGTAATTGTTTAATATAATCATATAAATTTAAACATCAGTTCTATATAAGATCTAAAACGTATATTTCTAATGGTAATTATATAGCAATTTGGCTGTGTATTTTCATATTCATTTAATTCAATAGTTTCATAGGCTTTGATATTTAGTTGGTAGTTTTTGGCTGTTTTGTAAGTTCAATAATTGTTTTTGCTGAGTGGTGGTTTATTTTTTGGTTGATTCGATAGGCTCAATAGTTTCAGATAAGAGATTGATGGATTAATTAATTTGGCAGACTTAGATTTTAGCTAATTGGCTGGAGGTTGGAATTTTTAATAGGTTTAATTGTTTCTGAACTTATTGATAGCTATCTACCAATATAAAAGCTAATTTTTTTAGAATCTGATTGATTTGATAAGTTTATTTTATTTGGCCGAGTGGTCGATGATTTTTGGTCGAATCGATAGGATACAGTTTAGCTTTGGAGGTGATTAGTTATTGGTTGATTTGATAAGTTCAATTAGTTTTAGCTGAGTGGTTGGTCTTTTTGGTTGCTTCAATTGAGCAATTAGATTTAGCCGAGTAGTTATTGCTTAACTATATATAAAATCTAAATTAAGCAATTCGAATCACCTGAAATTCTATAAACACCTTAGCGAAACACGGGTAATTCCGCTAGTATTACCAAATAAAAAGCAAAACTTACCTTAAAAGTTGTTTGCAATCATTTCAGGTAATTGCAGATGATCATACTGGAAACAAACATCTAGTGAAAAAATAAGTATAACCATCAAAAAACTTACCTTGAGTATAACAATAAATAAATTAGTTCACAGATGGTCATACTGGAAACAAACACTGAATAGAATTAATAAATTAATAGCTATAGATGATAAAATAAAAAACCAATAGAAAGCTTACCTTACCATCTAGTACTAAAAAAATAGAAAGCTTACCTTAAAAAGAGCTTAGTAACACTCTTTGGTTTTAAGAATGTCATGCTGGGATCAATAAACTAAAAAATTATTAACTTAACTTAAGTTTTACTGCTAAACTAATAAAAACATATATTTAGCATATATTATTCACAAATGACCAAACTATTAAAATAAATACCTTTGAATTGAAATTATAATTCTGCAATCCAAGTGAGTATAATAAAACATCTATCTAGTGAATTTTTTCATAAATCCAAAATAACCAAAAACTCTTAATGTGCCCAGTTATGCAATAAAACATAAATCTGAAATGTAAGCATAGTAATAGAAACAACAATCTAGTGAATTTTTTCATAAATCTAAAATAACTATAAACTAAAAACTGATTACCATGAATCAAAAATATAATTTTACACATTAAGTGAGGATAATAAAAAATCCATCTAGAGAATCTTTTTAGTAAATTATAAAAACTAAAAAGTTTTTACCTTTGCATTAAAATTATGTATCTGGAATTTAAGTGAGGATAATATAAATAACTAATTAGAAAATCTTTTTCCTATATCATAAATAATTAAAAACTAAAAAGTGCTTACTTTTGCATTGAGTTTACTATTCTGCAGTTTAAGTGGGGGTTGTATCAGAAATTATTAATAAACATTTGAAATCTTTACTTGTATTCTTTTTCTAATACTTAGGTTTATATTTATTATTGGAAATAAATTACCTAAAAATGTGATAGTTATTTATGCATCCCTATTATCAAAAAGCTTAAAAGAATCAATTCCCAACAATAGCTTACATCAAGCTTATCTGTGGAGCTTAATTAAAAGTGCTTCATTGGTTGGAGCTTTGTCATTTAAGTTTTATAGATTTAGAAGTTTTAACATCAAATCAACTATATATAAATATAAAAAACAACTTGAAGAAATTGAGAAAGAACTTTTTTAGTTAAATATCAAAAATTTCTCTGATTATCTCCAAATTAACTGCCACCTCAGAGTGGGGGTAAAAAGCTAGATTTTAGCTCTTGTATTTGCTAAAAATTAAGCTTGGGGGTTGAAAAGCTAGTAAAGATATTGTATTACATCAAAATGTATATAGAGAATTTAGTAAATATGTAAAAATTAAATAAATCTGATATTCATTTATAATAAAATTAGATAAATCTGATAGGTATTTTTATTCATGATTATTGAAAAATGAAAATCTATTTATATTTTAGAATTCCTTAATATATAATTATTATTAAAATAGATCTTCTGTTTTATATTTGGAAATCTTTATATATTTAAATAAAAATAGATCTTATTATATAGGCAGTATCATTCAATTTTCTAAATTGGAAAAATGGAGAATATATTTTATATTGAGAATAAAGTTTATATGTATAATTTTGCAGCTACCCCAGATATCTCCAAAGGCATGCTCACCATCAAGGTGGGGGTATAAAGTGAGATTAAAGCTTTTTTGTTTTCTACAAAATATATTTGGGGGTCAAAAAACTACCTTTAAGCAACCTGATTGCTTAGATCCAAGGTTAACATTGCCAAAAGCAAACCAAAATATGATGTCATAATTTGAATCAAAAAGTCTCAAAATCCCCCAAAAACAGCACCATGAGCTTAAAAGGGTGACCCCACAAAAAAGTGCACAAATTTACTACCTAGCTCTGTGTGTTGAAAATGAGCTTTCACTGGCACAGCTTCCATTCAGCCACCAGCTACGCTGGTGACCTCTTTCCAGTATTTGTGCCACTGCTACACTCTGAGCCCCATTTATCTTGAAAACTATCATTTGTGCCATTCAGACTAACAGCTTCACTGTTGCCCTTGTGGCCTATGAGCTAACTTATTACTATAAAAGTTTAATTCTGAGCATTACTCTAATAAAAATACAAAAATAGTAAAGTATAATAATATACAATCTATTATTTCAGGCCCTCAGACTAATAGCTTTGCTGTTGCCCATATAACTTGTGAGCTATCTTTTTTACTGTAATATTATACCTCAAAGCAGCATTTAAAGGTTTAAAATATATAGTAGTGTAATATAATACCATAAACCTATCATTTGCCACTTGGACTAACAGCTTTGCTGTTACCCTTGTGTCTAGAGAAATAGTAGCATAACTTCAAATAAAAACTCTATAATTAACTAAGCTTACAGACTCAAGAAAACTGACCATAAAAAATATAATAAAGGGCTTTATTATAAATATAAAATGTATTTAGTCAAGGTAGCTTATTTAATTGAAGTATAGTAAATATTAAATAAATAGGTTTCTATATTTAACTCAACCATTAAAAAACAAACACTTTAATAAAGTCATAATAGTTTAAAGCAATGTAAATAGGTAAATTAGATAAATCACAGATAATGGTTAGATTATTTAGAATATTAAAACCTGGAAAAAAACTCAGTATATTGAAATTTGTTACCAATTTATTTTTTTTGTTAATGAGCAACTATTTTAAAGTTAAATTTTAGTAGAGCAAGAAATAAATAATAAACCATACCTTGATGATGTTAGTGAACATAGATAATTATAGATAGAGTATAATAAAATCAAAAACAGAGTTACAACTTTTATTAATTCAAAGTAAAGGTATCAAAACTTGGCATGAAGATATAAATAGGATTAATGATAACATATATTGTTTATGCTGAGATCAAAATCAGTAATATTACTAAAAATAATACTACTTAAGAAATAAATTTGCATTAATAAGATGTTTGTAGCTATTTCATATAGATGCCAAAATCAAATTAACAACATTAAAACATTATATTAAATCAAATAAAGATAGCATAAGTTACCATGAGGATGTAGTAAACATAGATTATAATTGATGGTTTATATTGAGAAAAAATAAAAATCATTGCTAAAAATATTACCAAGTAAAAAATATAAAATTTACCTTAAAAAGATCTTTTTTAATCATTCAGATGATTACAGATACATAAGTCAAAAACATACCTACAAAATTAAATATTACCATCAAAGGCTTACAGTGAAAAGATATCATTTATATAGACTTAAAATGGCCAAACTGGAAGCAAACACATTGTAAAGCACCAAAATTAAATGCTATAATTAGTAAAATAAGTAAAACATAAAAAAAATTACCTTGAAAAAGATATCAATAATCATTTCAGATTTTGGATGTTGTGTTGGAAACTTTTAGAAAATAAAACATCAATATCTACATTAGTAATAATATGTAAAAAATTATTTGAGGTGGGTCAACCTTGGAACAAATATACCACACTGAGAATTTTTCTAACCAGTACAGGTTTTAAACTCGAAACCTGCACTAGGGTGGAAGCAGTTTTACCTGCCAGGCTTTCTTTATTTTATAAAAAAAGATTCACAGTAGCAGGAACCACCATACATGAAAACCACCCAAATCTTCCTTTTTAACTCCATATCATCAATTAATTGATTAATAATAAGAGGGGACAGAGGAAATTATGTTTGTCCTAGCCAGACAGGTTTTGAACCTGTTACAGCATCTTTACCCCACCTTAGCTTGTGGTTACAGGTGTGCGCAACTACACCCGGTTTATCCGCCAGGTTAACCACCCTTTTTTATTAATATGTAAAATCATTAAAAAATAACACAAAATGAAGTTAATCTATATTTCAAACTTATCTGTCTCCTGGTCGGTGTACCTTGAATATATTTCAAGCTTAAATATTATGCTTACCTTGGTAATAAAACTAAAATTCTGCAATTTAAGTAGAAATAATAAAACCAACTATTAGTAAATATTTTATCTAGATAACTAAAAACCTTTAAAGTGCTTACCTTTGAGTTAAAATTGTAATTCTGAGAATTTTAAGCATGGATAGTGAAAACAACAATCTAGTGAATGTTTTTCTAAGTTTTAAGTAGCAAAAATTAAAAAGTGTTTACCTTTGCATCAAAATTACAATTCTGAAATTTAAGTATGGATAATCAAAATGAAAAACTAGTGAATGTTTTTCCTAAATCCTAAATTAACCAAAAACTAAAAAGTACTTACCTTTATGTTGATATTACAATTCTACAATTTAAGTGAGGATAATTAAAACAACAATCTAGTTAATTTTCCCCCTAAATCTTATATAACTAAAACCTAATAAGTGCTTACCTTTGCACCAAGAAAAAAAATTACAATTTAAGTGGGGATAATCAAAACAACAATCTAGTGAATATTTTTCCTAAATAATTAAAAGCTAATAAATAAAGTGCTTACCTTTTTTAAAATACTCCTTCTGCAATTTAAATGGGGGTATTATCACTAAAATAATTAGTTATTTAGAATCTTTATATTCTATTAAATACTTAGTTTAACTCTAAAGTTGGGTAAACTTACTTAAAAATGTGATACCTATCTATGCATTACCATTTTAAAAGCTTTAAGTATCAATTTACAGCTATATATCATATCAAGTTCATCAGTGGAGCTTAAATTAGTTGTCATTTGATTGGTTAAGATTATGGTTAGTTTTTATAACTAAATACAATAAAGATTAGAATTGACTTATTTAATATCAAATCATTGTATGATAAATGATTAGTATTGGAGAATCAGAGAATATAATTTACTAACTTTTAGAATACTCTGATTACCCCTGAGTGGCTGTTATTTCACCTAGGTGAGGGGTAGAAAAGCTATGTAAATGAAAGATAATTTGCCCTACTAACAAGGTCTAAAAAACTGATTGGGATCAGTTTAAGCTTTGAATCACCATTGATTAGAACCACTGAATCACACCTTAATAAAATCAAAATGAATTTTGACTCAAAACTCCAAATCAAAACCAACTTAAGCTTAGCATTATTAATTAGCAAACCAGTTTCTGATATCATGTTTCATATCCATTAGGCAAAAAATCCCCCAAAACAGCACCCCAAGATTAAAAGGGTAACCCAACAAAGAAGTGCACAAATCTCATGACTTAGCTCAGGGGGTTGAAGATGAGCTTGCACCAGCACAGCCTTAGGGCTGTAGTCCACTATGCTCTGAGCTCCATTTACCTTTAAAAATCTATCAAATATCCCACTCAGAAAAACAGCTTTGCTGTTTCCCTTGTTCACTATGAGCTATCTATTCTATGAGACCCATTGACCTTAAAAAACTATCATTGGTCCCACTCAGACTAACAGCTTCACTGTTGCCCTTGTCCCTGTGAGCTAAACATGCTTTGAGTCCCATTCACTTTTAAAAAATATAATTTGTCCCACTCAGACTAACAACTTTACTGTTGCCCTCATAGACTGTGTGCTACCTTATTACTATTATAGTATAACTCTGAGCAATGCTTTAAGGTTTAAAATGATATTGATAGTATGAAATAATACTATAAATTTATCCTTTGTGCCACTCAGACTAACAGCTTTGCTATTGCTCTTGTGGCTTGGAAAATAAAACATCAGACCAAATAAAAACTCTATAATATAATTGAGCTCACAAACTTAAGCAAACTGAGTATATCAATAAGAACAAGTGCTCAGTGCAGATTAAAGTATCATTATTCAAATTTATTTGATTTAGGTGATTTATAGTAAAAATGAAAGATTTAGATATCAGGATAAGCAACCATCAAAAGAGCAAACACTTTAACATAGTCATAATAGAATGAAGCCAATATTCTCCAAAATTTATAATTATTGATAATGATTAGATTGTTAAAATATTAAAACCTGAAGAAAACTAAGCATAGTTTAATTTGCCACCAATTTATTGCTGCTCAAAATAAGCAATACATATATTAATATATTATAGTAGATTAATTAGAAAAGACTAAAACTTACCTTAGAAAGATAATATCAAATACTTAGGATAATAACAATTTTTGGTAAAATCAAAATAAACAAAACTACTACTTTATATTAGATCAGATAAAAATATTAAAAACTTACCCTGATGATGTTAGTAAATATAAAAAATTATAATAGTATATGCTGAAATCAAAATCAATAACATTACTAAAAATATTACCAAATAAGAAGCAAAACTCATGGGACCATCTAGTACTAAAAAAAAAGAAGCAAAACTCACCTTAAAAAGAAGTATTCAATCATTTCAGATTATTGCAGATGATCATACTGGAAACAACCATCTAATAAAAACTAAGTATAATCATCAAAAAACTTACCTTGAATATAACAATAAACAAATCAGTTTCCATCTAGTACTAAAAAAATAAACAAATCAGTTCTCAGATGGTCATACTGGAAACAAACTTTGAATAGCTTTAATAAATTAATAGCTATAGATAGTAAAAAATAAGTAAAACTAATAAAAAGCTTACCTTTAAATGAGCTCAATAGCACTCTTCAAATTTAAGAATGTTATTCTGGGATCAATAATCTATAAAACTATTAACTAAAGATACTTTTTAATGCCAAACTAATAAAAAAAATATTTAGTGAATAAATTTCATAAATGACCAAACTATTAGAATGCTTATCTTTGTGTTGAAATTATAATTCTGCAATTTAAGTGAGTATAATAAAAATATATGTCTAGTGAAAGTTTTTCCTAAATCCTAAATAACCAAAAACTCTTAATGTGCCTAGTTATGCAATAAAACATAAATCTGCAATTTAAGCATAGATAATAGAAACAACAATTTAGTGAATGCTTTTTATAAATCCTGATTAACCAAAGACTTAAAAAGGCTTACCTTTGCGTTAGAATTACAATTTTGCAATTTAGGTGGGTTTAATCAAAGTAATAATCTAGTGAAAAATTTACCTAAATCTTAAATGAATATAAAATTAAAAAGTACTTACCTTTGCATTAATACTACACTTTTACAAATTAAGTGAGGATAATAAAAACATCTATCTAGAGAATCCTTTTACTAAATTATAAAAACTAAAAACTAAAAAGTTCTTACCTTTGCATTAAAAATTTTAAATCTTGAATTTAAGCTAAGATAATGAAAACAACTGATTAGAGAATCTTTTTCCTAAATCATAAATAACCAAAAACTAAAAATTGCTTACTTTAGATTTGAGTTTATTATTCTGAAGTTTAAGTGGGGGTGTTATCACTAAAATTATTAATAAAAAATATGAAATCTATATTTTATATTCTTATTTAGTATTAGTTTAGTACTTTTACTAAAAAATACTTATCTAAAAATTTGTTAGCTATTTACATGTTCATATTATCAGAAAGTTTCAAAGAATTGATTTCCCAACCTTAGCTTACTTCAAGCTCATCAGTAAAGCTTAAATATAAAAAAGATTTTATGGGTTGGAGCTTTTTCAGCTAAGTTTATAAAATTTGAAAGCTTTAGCATCAAATCACCTATATATAAATTATATAAAAATAAAAGGGATAATTGGAAAAATGATTTTGTACCATATTTAAAAAATACTCCAAACATCATCAATTAGCTGCTACCTCAGGGTGGGGCTGAAAAATCTATATATATATATGAAAGCTAATTTGCCCTACTAACAAAATCTAAAAATTTGAATGACATCAGTTTAGGCTTCAAATCACCGCTGATTTTAAACCACTAAATCATGCTAAAATTAAATGTAAAATTAAAACAACTTAAAACCCAAATTCATAAAACAAATTAAACTTACCATTGCTATTAGCTAAACAAAATATAATGTAATAATTCAAATCAAAATGCCCCAAAACTACCCAAAACAGCACCTCAAACTCAAAGGGAGTGCCTAAGAAAAAGGCGCGCAACCTGAAGTTCCTGGTCCTTGGTTAAAAATGAGCTCATTCCAGCACAGCCTCTATTTGTCCACCAGCTATACTGGTGACCTCTTTCCAGTATCTGTGCCACCACTACAATCTGAGCCCCATTTACCTTGAAAAAACTATCATTTTTGCCACTCAGACTAACAGCTTTGCTGTTGCCCTTAAGCCTTGTGAGCTAACTTTTTTTACTCTAGATTATAACTCTGAGAAGCACTCTAAGGTTCAAAATACTCATGATAGTATGGTATAATACCATTTAGACTATCATTTGTAGCATGCAGACTAACAGCTTTGCTGTTGCCTTGTACCCTTGAGCTAACTTATTTTTATAAATTTATAACTCTGAGCGTTACTCTAATTTAAAAATATTAAAATAATATGGTATATTAATATACAGTCTACTACTTGAGGCCCTCAGACTAATAGCTTTGCTTTTGCCCCTGTGACTTGTGAGCTAACTTTTCTACTGTAATATTATACCTCAAAGAAGAACTCTAAGGTTTAAAGTATATATTTAGTGTGGTATAATATATTAAACCTATCATTTGCCACTTGGACTAACAGCTTTGCTGTTACCCACGTGGCTAGTAAAATAGTAGCATAATCCAAATAAAAACTCTATAATAAACTAAGCTTACAGACTCAATCAAACCAATAATTATCAGTATAATCTAGTATTTTAATACAAGTATAAATGTACTTAGTCAGGGATATCTGATTTAATTGAAATATAGTAGATATTGAATGAATAAGTTTCTGTATAATTTAACCATTTTAAGCAAACTCTTTAACAAAGGCATAATAGTTTAAGGCAACACAAATAGCTAAATTAGATAAATCACAGATAATGAATAGGTTAGATAGAATATTAAAACCTGGAAAAAACTCATTATAATAAGATTTGTTACCAATTTATCACTTTTTGTTAGTG
Source organism: Massospora cicadina (assembly GCA_022478985.1). Lineage (NCBI taxonomy): Eukaryota > Fungi > Entomophthoromycota > Entomophthoromycetes > Entomophthorales > Entomophthoraceae > Massospora > Massospora cicadina. The sequence goes on along the minus strand of JAKSZP010007014.1, from coordinate 10,115 downwards.
ATCAATTATTTAAAGAAAAATTTTAGTAGAGCATGAAATAAATAGTAAACCATACCTTGATGATGTTAGTGAACATAGATAATTACAGATAGAGTATAGTAAAAGTAAAAACAGAGTTACATACTTGTATTAGTGCTAAAAAGGGTTACTAACTTGTATAACATCAAATGAAAATATTAAAACTTGCCTTAAAGATAGTCATAGATATAGATGATAACATATATTTTATTCTGAGATCAAATTATTAATATTAATATAAATAATACCAAGTAAGAAACAATCTTACCTAAAAAATATGTTTTCAGACATTTCAGATAGATGCCAAAATCAAAATTGACAACCCTAAAACATTATAAAAGTAAACAAAGTGGGTTGACCTTAGGACAAATAACCACTGTGAGTTTTTTAGCCTGCGCTGGTTTTGAATCTCTTTCAATCAAAACACAACCCATAATAGAGCAGGAACAACCCTGCTACGCTATCTACACCTCAACACTAAAATATTATATCATATAAAATAAAGATGTTAGGATTTTCCATGAGGATGTTATTAAACATAGATTATAAAAGATAGTTTATGCTGAGATTAAAACCAGCAACATTAATAAAAATATTACAAGTAAGAAATATAAATTCACCTTAAAAAGATATTTATAACCCTTTCAGATGATTACAGATGCATAAGTCAAAAACATACCTACAAAATTAAATATTATCATCAAAGGCTTATAGTGAAAAGATATCATTTATTTTAGATTTTAAATGGCCAAACTGGAGTCAAACATTTTGTAAAGCAACATAAAAAGTTTATATTAATAAATTAAGTAAAACATAAAAAAATTTACCTTGAAAAAATATCTATAATCCTTTTTTTAGTACTAAATGGTGATATCTATAATCCTTTCTGATTTTGTTTTTTGTGCTGGAATCAAACATCTATTATTATAAAATATCAACATTTATGATGCATGGCAGATCCCCCTTTTGGGTTGGGCACCAATAAAAATATCAATATCTATATTAGCAATAATATGTAATTAATCAAAACTTAACACAAAATGATGTCAATAATCTTTTAAACTTAAATATAATGCTTACCTTGGTGGTGAGACTAAAATTCTTCAATTTAAGTGGTGATAATAAATATCTATTTAGTAGATATTTTACCAAAACAACTAAAAACTATTAAGTGCTTACCTTTGAGTTGAGATTGTAATTCTTCAATTTGAGCAGTGGTAGTAAAAACAACAATCTTTTGAATAGTTTTTGCAATTTAAGCGGGGATATCAAAAACAAAAATCAAATATTTTTTATAAACAACTAAAATCTATTAAAGTACATACCTTTAAGTTAAAATTATAATTCTGTAATTTAAGTGGGATAGTGAAAACAACTATCTAAAAAATATATTAGTAATTTAAGCAGTTAGTGAAAACAGCAATCTAGTAATTATTTTAATAAATAACTTAAAACTATTAAAAGTGCATACCTTTTAGTTAAAATCATAGTTATGCAATTTATGTGGAGGCATCATCCCTAAAAAATCAATGCTTTGAACCATTTATTTATTATAGTACTGAGTCAATCTATATTAAAAGTTGATTTGTACTAATCTAAAAATGTAATAGCTATTTATATGTTAACATTATTAAAAGCTTTATGGAATCAATTCACAACAAATAACTAATAGCAAGCTCATCAGTGGAGCTTAAATTATATTTGTTTTGTTGGTTATAATTTCTAGTTAAGCTTTAAATACCTGTAAACAAAGATTAAATTCAAGAAATTTGATGTTAAATCATTTATAAAATAAATAAATAGTATCAGAGAATTATAGAATCAATTTTACCTCAATTTTTAGTATTCAAAAAATCTCTGATTGGCTGTTAATTTTGCCAGAGTGGAGAGTAGTAAAGCTAGATTGTAAGAATTCAATTTGCTCTACTAACAAAATCTTAAATTTAGTTGGCAACAGGTGAGCATTGAATCTCATAATTTCACCACTGAACTATACCCAAATAATTAAGAGATTTACATTATGACTCCAATGAACAATTTAGGCTTAGAATTGCTGATAGCAAATTAGAATATGACATCATGTTTTGCACCATTAGCTGACTAAAAAGCCTAAAACAACACCATGAGCTTAAAAGGGTGACCCAACAAAGTGGTGCACAAATCTTAATTCCTAGCCCTGTGGGTTGATGAATGAGCTCTCACTGGTACAGCCATTATCATCCACCAACTATGCTGGTAACCTCTTTCCAGTATCTGTGCCTCATATTTACTTTATAATCAAATAAAATTTATTATCACTTTTTTAATAAAAATAGATAGTTATATGATGTTGAAGCCTTAAGCTACATAAAATTTACACTTGTAAATTAATTTTCCTGCATTAGTTTATTTTGTAGAAGATAAGTGATTTTATCTAATAGTTAAGTTTATTTTTCCTATTTTATAATTAATTATAATATACAATACCTAATTCTAAAAGGAATATATAGTCTCTTGTTAATAGCTGCAAGTATAAAATTATATTTTAAGGATTAACTATCAGAAGGATAGTGTAAAAATTTACTTTTGGTGGTTGATATTGGCAAGCAACCCAGTAACCTTTTTACTGCACAGGGAAAACTTCCTTGTGCACTGCGTCACAACGTATGGAATGAATTATTAATTGATATTAGTATGAAGACTATTATCCATATTTGAGTATGAATTATATTTTGGCCCAACGCTTGGCCAGTATTCCCAATTAAATACTTGTAAAGTCATACTTGTAGGGATTTGTTCCCTAAGCTCTTGTCCACCTGATCTTCACTGAGATACACTGGTGACAGTCTCTTTCAGCCCAACACACAGTCAGCAGCTATCCCTGATTGTGGCTCTTTCTTCTCTAAATCCCCGCTCAGATCTTTACTCTTCTCTCTGAGAGTCTTCTATTTATTGCCCTCTGCAATAATATCCTTGAGACTGAACAACAAAATAGAAGCTGATAATCTAATTATACATTAAATTGATAATATCACTGTAAACTCTGGTTTTCTAATTACTGTTTTTTATTAAGGTAAATCCCAGGGAATATATATAGTGGGTAATTCAGCTGTCTAACCCTCAGTTGACATCTCTTTAATGAAACAGCAGCCATTGTCATTGAATCACCCATCCACATCTCAGCAGTGATGGTCTTCCCCATCCTGGCTAGGATTCCATCATTGGACACCCTCAAGACCTCAAATGGAAAGAGTCAGAAAATGTGTGCCTAACATTTTCCTCTTTATCTAAGCAAAACAACCATATTTGGGTAGCGACCTGATTAGGTAATGGGACTTATTACCCATTAAGGCAGGTCACTCACCAACCGATTGATTCGCTAGTTGCAGGTGGCATCACTTGCCTCTCAACTTGTTATTCATTCCCAATTGGTCAGTGATGAAACCCAACCAATCCATTTGGTACACCTGATAGTTAATCACTATCAGATGCCCCTATTTCATCAGCAACTCCGCCCAATGAGATCTTAAGTCTTTGTCTGGATTGATCCCCAATGGATACAACCAGGAAAATATCCCAAAATCCCCCAAATGTAGTTCCTCCAAAACTTGAGCCAACTGCTTTCTAATTCACTTCACCTTATAAATTTTTCCCTAGCATACCAGGTAATCTAGCAGGCTGGGAATATGGGAAAAAATCCCAACACATCCCCCTCTTGCCTAGATTTCCAGAGAGAAAAGGACTGGGGCATGAGAACACCGCTTCAGACACTTGGTCAAATACATCATTGGTTCAAGCGGAGTATACTCATCAATACTCAACGCTGCTTGGGACAACCTTTGGCATATGGCGTTCTTCCTCTTCCTTCTTGCTACCGCTTTCTCAGAGCATGGTCTCCACAATCTACTGTCATGCCAGGCTGATCAATTTACTCATGACAATATTAGTCCCAGGATCCAATTTTCCCCCTGTCAGGGTATATGACCCGCTGTCATATTCAGGATTCTTGGTCTGGCGTCCTTGATTTCCTGATTTTCTCCTCATCATAGACAAAAGACTCTTGCTGTCAATGTTTGTTTTGTAGCTCAATTAAGATTACTTATCTCTATTCGCCCTTGTTATTTTGCTCATAACTTCTCAGCTCAAGTCATTCCTAATTCTTCCCTTAGAGCTTATCCTATTAATTTTGAGATTAATTTCTTCAAAATTGGAGCTTAATGGATTGTAGAGTGCATAATGTTAACTTCTATATAAGTCTGACAACCCTTCTTTCATCCAGCACATATATCAAATTCTGAGTCATGCTACCAGCAGCTCCTGATGTTTGTCTGATCCAGACCTCCTTCTCTTCCAGCAGATGAGTCAGGATGCTCAGAAAAAACTCTTTTATGGTCCTTCTAGGATGCATACGCCTAGTTTGGTGCAAGTGACTAATCCTTCCATTGAATTACCAGAAATGGTAACTGATCCCTCCAAAACCAGACAGGCTATCATTTCAAACAACTCTAGGCCAATTCTTCCTCTGCCATCAATTCCAGAGTTGGACTTTGAAACTCTCCTAGATTCAGCTCCATGCGCTGATGCTCCAAACATTGTCAAAGATGCTCCAGAGATTATGCCAGTTGATCTGGATCATTTGTTTCTGGCTAGGTCAGACCTGCTCCCTGAGTTCCTCTTCCAACTTGGTCAATATTATAAACCTGCTGTTATTGTCTCTGAGCTCTCAATCAGTAACAGTATTCAATTTGAGCTTTCCTATGCTGAGCTCTGGGCTTAAGTCACTGAGGCTTTGAAACTAGCACTGAATCCCTCTGATCTGGATAACATCCTGGGGCGGTATAACACCGCTTATGCTCTTCACTTTGCTGGCTAAGTTCTTTGAGGTTGGTCCATGAAGCTTCCAGCCTCACTTAGGTTCCACCGTTCATTCAGCTTTAGCTTCCATGAAGCCCATAGTCATCATTTGCAGGATGAAATCCGCTCCCTGCATGACTATCTCTTCTCTGGCGCTTCCCATTGGTATCTTCCGCTGATGGCATTGATATGGGGCATGATTTGGCAACCCCCATCAAGAATCCCTTGTTTGTTGCTGGCCCATATGTCCAGTGTCCTTGATGAAGCCCATTGTCAGATGCTTAGGACTAATCTTCCTGCTCCAGTGCCATATTGGGATTACTCAGGGTTATTCGCTGATTGCCTCTTTTTATACTGTTGCTTTCCTCCCCACTCTGGGGTTTCATGATTGGCTTCATCTGACATCTCAATTTTCCTTCCCCTAGTCGCTTTCTCACAGGGCTTTGCATCCGCTCAAAGAACTTGGTTTCATGTAGGTCTCGCCTCACTAGCATCTGGTTGCATATTGATTTTGACAGGCTATTCATTTCTACCGCAATCCATCCTCCCTCCCCAAGAGGTGATATAGGCGGAATCATCCCTGTACTGAGGACAATCAATAAAAATAAAAATTATAAAATATATTGGCTTATTTCTCTGTGCAGTTTATAACTTTTTCCCAATATCTTTTATAAAATTTTTATCTTTATTATTTTTTTTCCTATGGGACTTGACTTTGTTTCAGTTCAATAGTCTATATTTTTTATTTTTTCCTCTAAACTGGGACCTGAGTACTTAAACCTGCCAGTTTTCCATGATTCAGAGATTCTTTTTTGGACTTAACCTTTTAGATTGGTTCAGAGGTCCTTTTTTCAGACTTGACCTAATCACAGGATGTGACCAACTTAATGGTTCATTGGTCCTTCAGGAACTCTTTTATTTTTTCATCAAAACAACGCTTTAGATATTTAGCATGGACTCAATTCACAACTCTTCCATCCAAGAGATTCCTGATGGAATAAGCATCAGTTGCTGTCTTGGCAATCACTTCAAACGGACTTGACCACAATGAATCTAATTTGTTTCTTCATCCAAAACCATGTGTATTGCAATAGGCATCTCTTTCCCCTATTTGATATTCTTCTAAGGCTGGTCAGTTATTGTCATCTGTCAATTTCGCTCATATCCTTTTCTTCAAGGTTGTATTGAATGCTTGCAATTGCATATCAATCAGGATACTCATCAGTAGTTCAGGTATTGCTTGGTACTCATCCCCAATGTAGGTTCCACCACCAGATATGAAATTGGTGGCAACGCGGCCTTTCTTCCATAAAACAATTCAAATGGTGTCTTTCCCATTGGCATATGATGACTAATATTGTAGGCAAATGTCACCAAACTCAAGTACATTCCCCATACAGAAGTTCTCCCTGTGACTTGCTTTCTCAGCGTCATGGCCAGCGTTCCATTGACCCACTAAACCAGTCTGTTCATCTTCATCCAGTAAGGTACTAACACGACACCTCAGATCTCCATTATTTCATTTAACCTTGGGATCACATGAGATGTGAAGTTGGTCCCATTGCCACTAAGCAGGACCTGCGGACATCCATGCCAGTATACTACTTGCTTCAGGATGAACCTCGCAGTACTGATAGCGTCTACTCTGGTTAGAACCTTTGTCTCAACCCATATCATCAGATGGTCAATAGAAACTATAATGTACTTGACTCCTCCTGTGCTCATCATCAGCGGTCCCATCATGTCAAAGGAAATTGTGTGCCAGGCAAATCCAGGGCGGACCGTTGGTATCCAGTTGTATTCTAATGTGGTTTGTGCAGCTGGCATTCCTAAACAAAAAGTCAGATAATCTGCAGCATCATAGTTGATCAATTCCCAGTAATAATACTGGCAAATATGGTTGGTTGTTTTCCTCAGGCCTCCATGACTGACAACCTTGTGAACTGCTTGTACTATTGCTGCTCTTTCTGACAGTTTTGGGAATAATAAACACTTCCCATTGATCATCTTGAATACTTGTCCATCCATAGTCTTGGTGTTTTCCATTGCTTTCTGCAGCGCACCTTGGATTTCTCAGGGCTTGTCCCCAATTTTTCCTTTGACCATTCTCTAGAATAGCTCATCTGCCTGCGGGTATACCAAATGGACCATTGGCAACTACAATAAGCCATCTGCATTATGGTGAGAAGCCCCTGCTCAGTGAACAATCTCATAATTGTAAGCCTAGAGCTTAAGCGCCCATTGGGCCAGTCATCCTTCCAGCTCTCTTAAATTGTGCAGCAAACGCAGTGAAGAGTGGTCCACTACCACCTTAAAGTGAATTCTGTGGACGTACACCCAAAACTGCTTGCATGTGTAAATGACCGCAAGGCATTCACGCTCAGTCACAGTGTAGTTTCTCTCAGCTGCTGAGAGTGTCCAGCACACATACACCACCGGATGTTTGCCCCAAGTTCATCTACTTGGCTCAGTATGGCACCAATCACTGTTAATGAAGCATTGGTTTGAATGATAAACTCTTGATAAAAATATGGATAATTCAGAATTGGCAAGTCTATCAAATACTGGCGTAACATATCAAAGGAGTCCTGGGCCTCTTCATTCCATAAAAATCCTTTTTTTGGATCCTTTAATAAATGGAATAATGGCTCGGCTATTAGGGTGAAGTTCTGAATAAATCTTCTGTAGTATTTGACCATCCTAAGGAACACTTGGTTGTCTTGGACACTCTTTGGTACAGCCATACATTCTATAGCTGCTATCTTCTAGGTTTGTGACTGCAATCCACTTGAGTTGATCATGAATCCCAGGTATTCCAACTCTTTATTAAAGAAGTGGCACTTCCTTGGCTTGATCTTCAGGTTAGCTGAGGACAGTCGCTTAAATACTTCTTCCAAGTGGTGTAGGTGATCAGTAAACGTCCTACTGAACACGTTGATATTATCCAGATATACCAGGATGCATTACAACTTCAAGTCGACTAATATCGCATCCATGGCCCTATGAAACATTGCAGGCGCTTAACATAGACCCTGGGGCATCCTCGTCAGTTGGTATAGCCCCTGCATGGTAATAATCACACATTCTTCCTGGTCTTCCTTTGGAAAGTCAATCTGCCAATATCTCGATATCATATCTATTGAAGAGAAATACTTCACTTCTCCTAAACAATCTAGCACATTTTCAATCCTTAATAGGGGATATGAATCCTTCTTCATAATTTTGTTCAGCCCTCGGTAGTCAATCACCACCTGATTGGATCTATCCTTCTTCTTCACAAACAGAATTGGACTTGCCCAGGAACTTGATGACGGAACTAGAAGCCCATGCTTCACTAGTTTGCTGGTTTCATCCTCTACTACCACTTCAGCAGCTTTTGATCATTGGATCAGTATCATCCTTATCAGTAATTTCCCTGGTGTTGACCTTATCAATTACATCTCATGCGCATCCCAAATTGTGGTCATCCTGAGCGAACACTTCTGATACTTCTCATATAGTTTGAGCACCTCTTCTTGCTGGCCTTCTGACAGATCAGTGAGCTGCTCTCAATCAACAGATAGGTTGATACTTTTGGGTACCCTGGTCAGTAATCCCATTCTTTCAAGAGACCCAAAATCATGGAATCTTCTCAATTCAGCCATTGGGATCAGATGAACAAACGTGATGATCTGATTCCTCTCAATCTTCATTGGGTTTTCACTTAAGTTCGCCAGGAGAACTCAAATTTCTCCATGGCCCGTCATTATTATCCCAGGAGCCACCCATGGCTCCACTCTAAACTTCTTCCAGGGGCTTCTGACCTCCTTATACAGCAGCTCAGGAATCTCCAATATCAACCTGGTGTCAACTATCATTTGCAATCCAGCCAGTATGGTCCTCTCATTCTTGATCCTTAGTGGAATTTCCCAGTTTTCTAGGATTTCTGCCGGCATTTCATGTCACTTCCTACCAAATAATTATTATGGAATCAGGACAATGCCATCATTGTATATCAGATTGATGAAGTTGTTTCTATAATTCAACGGAGCTTCACTATCCTTTTGATATATCGATTATAACATCTGACCCAAAATGGTTAATATATTATCCTCAGAGTTACATTTAACTCCATATTTCCATAGAAAGTCTGTTCTGATTAGAATGTCATAGTTTTGATTTGCCAAAACTATGGCTAGTGCAGATACCACCAACAACCCAAATTGTAGTGGCAGCACACTATACGCTTCACAGGAAATGGTGATGTTCAGCCCAGCTGTCCCATATTCTCTCTTGTGTTCCAAGTCCGGCGAGATCTTCATCCTCTTTACCAGCTTGGTCAAGGTAATATTGATGGGCGCTCCACTATCAATAATTGCCCTTACCCTCACTCGATTCACTTATAAGTCTATATACATATACTCAGGGTATTGTAATATAGTGTTTACTGAGTGAATGGCGGTGTTATTAGCTGAATCTAGGGTGTGATTAATTTGCGCTAATAAATCAGGAAACAAATCCTTTATTATACTGAGGGGGATATACAGATTAGACTCATCTAGCTGGATGTCAGATAACTCTTCAGAATTCTTAGTGGTTCAAATCTTGTCAGCCAGTTGTTAACCGTATGGCCAGTCAACTTCCTTAATTATCTCAGGGTCAAATTTCTTTGCCCCAGCTCTGGTCACATCATTCACATCCATATTGACCACTTGATACAGCTGATCATGCTCATCATCTATGAACAGATCACTAATATCAATTTCTTCATTCATAATTTCAGGAGGAACTGGTTTCTCCGCAGCTCTAGACTGTTCCTTGTCTAGGCCGTGGGCCCTTTTCCTGAATCCTTGGTGGCTGCTGACTCATTGGCCTGGACCACATTAATCTGATCCTTCAGCTTTTTACAGTGCACGGTGAAATGTCCTTTCCCACCATACTGATAGCAGACCTTCTACTTCTTGTTTAACTGTCTAAATTCTTCCAGGCTTATTTCCTGGAACAGTTCAATTGGTAGCCTCCTTAGCTCCTTTGTTTCCCTTCATGGGATTCAGATTTCATACTGGATTAGACTTGAAGCTTCTATTTGGGGCATCAAATGTCACTCCCAAAATCTTCAAGTTATCTATCATTTGTGAGGTAGTTATTTCTATCATGAACATGGAAGACATCATATGATGCAAATTGTGATAGGGCCAAAGGGCTGCTTGCAATGTGATTCTAGCATCAAAGTCATCTAATACTTTCGCTCTGGACAGGATCTGCAACTCCTGGTAAAATTAATC